>QLOI01005371.1:0-16847 GCA_003313605.1 Tuber umbilicatum | reverse complement strand
TTACCTCCCCTCCTCCTTCATACCCTCAACACCTCCATTCTATTCTGCCCTCATCATAACATTATAAACCCACATTCCATACATCCTGGATTATGACATCCCATCAAAAGGCTCCTGTTGTCGTCCAGCGACAACAAAGCTCCCGTCACCAACGACAATCCTCTTCCGCTTCTAAACCCACAACTTCATCCCGACCAGTGGACCCAAACTCCTTACATCCTCCATCTTCTCGCGATTCTGAGGCATCCCGCTCGGTTCCCCCTACTGCTGCGTCGTCGAATCGCCAATCAAACTCGAGAGCAGCATCGGCGATGCCAGAGGCTCAGAGTGTTACAACCAATGGAACAAATGCTCAGGCACCCTCTATCCCCGATGATGGTAATCGCCAGAGCCACCACCCACAGAGACCGAAAAAGACATCGATTCAAGGCTCCACTGGGACATGGGTACTTGGAAAGACAATTGGTGCCGGTAGTATGGGTAAGGTCAAGCTTGCTAGGAGGTCAGATGGCTCAGAACAGGTTTGTATCCCACCCATTACCGTAGTGATTGTGCATTATTGTAGCTTACAATATTTGTGTTATGGAATTTAGGTTGCTGTCAAAATAGTACCCAGGCAGGTTATCCAGGAACAGGGGATAGACCCGGCCACTGGACAGCCATACCCTCCTCGTCACGATGATAGCAAAGAGGTTCGAACGGCTCGGGAGGCCGCTATAGTTACGTTACTTGATCACCCATACATCTGTGGAATGCGCGACGTAATCAAGACAAACAACCATTGGTATATGCTTTGCGAATATGTGAATGGTGGGCAAATGTTGGACTATATTATTTCACACGGGCGGTTGAAGGAAAAGCAAGCTCGTAAATTCGGTCGTCAGATTGCGAGTGCGCTTGACTATTGTCATAGGAATTCGATCGTTCACCGTGACCTCAAGATTGAAAACATCCTAATTTCGAAGACCGGCGATATAAAGATCATAGACTTTGGACTCTCAAATCTATTTTCTCCGAGATCTCATTTAAAAACCTTTTGTGGTTCTCTTTACTTTGCTGCCCCAGAGCTGCTGCAGGCCAAACAATATATCGGTCCGGAGGTTGATATTTGGAGCTTTGGAATCGTTCTTTATGTTTTAGTCTGTGGGAAAGTTCCGTTTGATGACCAGAGCATGCCCGCGTTACATGCAAAAATCAAGCGTGGTGTGGTTGATTACCCCCAGTGGCTTACTTCAGGTATTGCAAATCTTTGATGTTATTGGGATGCTAGCTTGCTAATAGAAGATAGACTGTAGGAACTTACTCGCGCGGATGCTTGTTACCGATCCTAGGAACCGAGCTTCACTACAAGAAATCCTGGCTCACCCTTGGCTACTCAAAGGCTTCCAAGGGCCTCCAGAAAACCATCTTCCTCACCGAGAGCCTCTTACACTTCCGCTTGATCCCCAAGTTGTTCAGGGGATGACAGGATTTGAGTTCGGAACCAGTGAGACCATCACTGCACAACTTTCAAAGATCGTTGATTCAGAAGATTATCAGAGCGCCGTCCGGAATGCAGCGAGCAGTACACCCCTGGCATCACCAAACCCGGAAAGAAAAAAGGGATTTGGATTTGATTTCTACAAACGACGTTCGTCAACAAGCTCTAAGGACACACTGACAAACCCTAGCAGCGAGATCTTAACACATCCCATGTATCCGGACCCCATCAACGCGTATAATCCACTTATTTCTATTTATTATTTGGTTCGGGAGAAGTTGGAGAAAGAACACCGGTTGACCAATCCACCTGCGCAGCTTCTGTTACCCGCTGCGGATGCTGAAAAATTCGCGAAGGTGACTATACCTAAGCCAGAAGCTGCTCACACTAGTGAGACAAGCTATGAGTTCAAGGGTGAATCTGTGTCTGCCAGTGGAAGAACTCGCTCGAGGGCAAGGACTCATGGAGACGAGGAGGTTTCTGAGGCGATGAAAAAAGCTAATCACGGCGGTGTTTCGCTACCACCTTCTCCGGTCATCCCTCAGAACGTCAAGGAGGAGGCCACCGCGACAAGGAAGGAGAGCACTGTTGGCGGGATGCTCAGGCGATTTAGCACAAGGAGACACAATAGCTCTTCCCGGAATGATGCATCAAGAGCAGATAATAAACCCCCACCTCCACCAACTCTATCTTTACAGCCGCCAAGTGGCCCTCCGCAGGCTGATGTAGCTGCCCCACGGAAGAGTCTTTCAGTCCGGAGGCCTCCAGTATCGTCTCGCGGGGAATCAAAGTCTACTGTTCAGTCAATTCAACCCGATCTATTGACACCCCCGACAACTTCAGACGGGGGCTCAAAGCGGTCAAGCAAGTTGGGCAGATCTACTAGTGTATCTGAGGCTGATTGGCGGCGGAAGTATGGCCGAAATCACACCGGTGATCCTCCAGGCACAAGTGGTTCTGAAAGGTCAATCTCCGCTAGGGATGATGGCGCTGTTAGTGACAGGGGCTCAAGCACATCGAGGGTTACGGCAACCCGAGCCAAATCGCTTAGTCATAGACGGAGAGCGGAGGCCTCCGGAAGCCGCCGTGGGCGAAAGGACGATGCCGTCGCTACTGCATCTATACGTAATGAAGCTCCAGAAGAGGATGGTGCAGACGCTGCCACATCAGTAGGAAGTGCGGATGGACAGAACTCTGCAACACTATCTTCGGATTATGTTAAGCCGGTTTTCCTCAAAGGACTTTTTAGTGTGGCTACAACGTCTACGAAACCCCCAGTTGAGATCAGAATGGACATCATCCGTGTCCTCAAGCAACTTGGCGTGTCCTACAGGGAAATTAAAGGTGGATTTACCTGTGTTCATAGGCCTAGCATCGATCTTAAGAGTGTCCAAGATAACCCGTCGCCTCAATCTCCAGAAGCCACAAACATGGTCACTGCATCGTCCCACCGAAGAAAACTCTCGTTCGGCGGGACCAACAGCAGCAACGCGGGCTCAGGAACGGGGCAGCCATCCCCACACAAGTCGAGCGGAAAGCGTAATAGAGAACGCGCAGACACTAGCTATACTAACAGTGATGTTTCCAATGAATCCATGCATGACGGCGTCCTTGGTGGCTCCCTGATCCTCCAATTCGAAATCTACATCGTCAAGGTTCCGCTACTAGCCCTCCATGGAGTCCAATTCAAGAGCGTGAGCAAGACGAACACATGGCAATACAAGTCCTTGGCCAGCAGGATTCTCGCAGAGCTTAGACTCTAGAATTACTAGCAGTTTAGTTCCTTCAATACTAATTTTGTACTATCGTTTATCACGGGTTTCAGTTTGCGGGGGAAACGTGGAGAGGGGAGAGGGTGATGGGTCGGTGGGGCTAGGGTAAAACAGTTTTTGTCTCTTTTTCTTCCCTTTCTCTTTATTCCACTTGGCGATATCCGCATGGTTTAACGTATTCTCTCTTTTTCTTTTGGTCTGTGGGTCGTCTTGTTTGCATTCGCTTTTTCCGGGATACCCCGCTGTGCATGCCTGTTGGGAATGGCGTCGCAGGGGTTACGCCTGACTATTACTACCAGTCAGTAAGTCGATTTTAAGAAACGTGACATCGTGGGCATGGCATGGCATGACGTGGAATAAGCGAGAGCGGGCGTAGTACTCGGTTCCTTTATTCCCTTCTCTTTTTCTCTTTTCCGTCCAGTTTCTTATTTCTTTCATACCAGCATAGCGTGAGGTCCGGATATGAAGTTCTCGCACCAACCCAGTCTAAAACGAAAGATTGTTTTTTTCTTGCTTCTTTTCCTTTTTCAAACTTGATTTATTTTATTTTTTCCATTTTATCTCGGAGTTGGTATTATAACTTGGAATAATCACTTGGCTGATGTAACAATTGAGATGACAGCTTTCCCTTCTCCCTACCTATTTGCTTACCAATTTCCTTATTTGCTTACCTGTATTGTTTTTTTGCCTGTCAACTTAGCTTCCTGGGGATAATTTTCATGGTGTTTTTTTTTTTCCTCTCTTTTTACTTGGTTTGTTGACTGATTCAATCAAATGCCCTGCTGACCGCTAATTATTTTTTTCCGTTCGCCATTAGTTTAGTCGCCTAATGAGATAGTGTTTAGTTGTATTAGTAGTTTTTTGGTTATGAAGAGGTAGAGAGGAGGAAGGGGGAAGGAAGCTAGAGCATGACATTCTTGGGTGGATTAACGATCACTGAGGGTCACTCGGTGGTAACTTACGAGTGGCATATTTCGGTGTCGATATGGATGTGCTATTAGGAGTACCATAAGGATTATAATATCTGAGCTGTCAACCCGTTTGGGCTGCTTGGGAGAGGATTTTCGATTATTTGGTTTGCACGAAAAGGCACTTGGAGGAATGACTGAATAGCGCACAGTAGGATATGTGAGATTCATAGCAATAGGTACGGCGGCGTGGCTCGGGAGATTGTCCTGGGCCCCGGTTTCGGGCACTCGTACAGCTGGCTCCCGCTTGGGGAGGTTGGGTACGGTACAAGTACTGCCCACCTTAGTGGCCCAAACCTGCTCTAGATCATTACACTGTAACACCTTACATACACACAGCACCCACGGAATCGTACTTGTCACAGCCACCCGACTGAAGCATCCGTGAGGTGTGTCCCGCATTAATCATGTACCCTTGCTACAGGACAGCTTGCAGAGTTGAAGCCAATAGTTAACCGCCAATGCGAGTTCCGTTTCTTTCTTTCTTTCTTGCTGGCATCATATGCTATGCATGACAAGAGTCTCCTCCACCCTATTTCACCATGGTCAACCGATTTAGAGGTGTCAAATATGGGCCCTTAGAAAAAATGGATTTCGTTGTAAAAAATGATGAATACGGAGAAAGGGGTAAATGATCACTGGACCGCTCATCAGATAACTTGTGGGGCTCAAGATTTCTTTTTTCAAGGTGATAACAGACCCGCCCGCGAAGTTGATAAGGTCATCGATTGGCCGGGAGTCAATACATTTGTCAAGTTAAGACCATTCTCACTGGCAAAAAGTAAGATCACATGGTCACAGTTTACAGGTATGTATCATCAATATAGACCAATCAGGATTGGTTTAGGGTAATATGGACAGATGAGTATATATTTAATGTTAGAGGACCCCGAGGAAATACTTGATTTATGGACTGTGGAGTGAGAGTATAACTTATAGGAGGTTGACGGCTTGAAAACTGCAGTTAATTATGACTTAGGAACATTTCGATAAATTAAGAAGTGATATGGGATCAGGACCAGTGAGGTAAAACAGTTAAGAGTTCAAGTTATTACAAGTATATTATCATTTATTCGTACATCTCTTTTTATTCTGAGTCAGCTTTGCAGAAGGCAGTATAATTATATTTACCTACAACAAGGCAGTGCATCCGAGTCTCCATATCAGGTTAAGCATCTACAGAGATGTTAAAAATATCCCAAAATATGTAGCTACCCCGTCGTCGGGCCTCCGGGTTCACCAGACCTGAACCCCATTAGACACATGTGGTAGATCATAAAAGATTGAAATTTAATTCGCTCCCACTCAGGCTCCCCTCACCCTACTACAAATATATTATTACAGTAGATTATTCAGAAGAAGGAGTAGATTGCTACAAGCGCGTAGTTTGATTCAGCTGGAAATGGGTCTAAGGTGGAAGGAGGAAAAGAGTGAGGTTCTGCAGGTAAGCCCAATCCGCAACCCCAGATTGCCCAACTTTACTTCAACCTTGGCTAATTCGTACCAAGTCATTTATTCAGTAAAGAAACTTCAATAAAAAATATATATATATATATATAAAAACGACTTGTGGCCGGTTATGAGCAAAGTGGAAAGTCCTCCGAGAGATGATTGGCAGGGGTAAACCGGCGGATCACTTAATTCTGCCTGTGCTAGCCAACAGAGAATTTAAAGACACATTGGCTGCACCTTTATACCAGAAAGCCAGCGGTAGAGGAGAAATCGACTTGGGCAAAACAGAGCTTCAATCTCTTCTGAATTGAATCCGTTTCTACAGTGGATATCCGAACTCATACCAATTACAATCCCCACAGAGTGAAGAGGCATGGTACAGGTCCCCCTGGCATAACTTCCCCATGAGCGAGTAGCTCATGATTCGAGTATAAGACTAAGCAGAATCTATTCAGGGATTTCCCCAAGGCCCGGACGAAAAGAGAAACTAATCATGGAGCGGGTGGTGGGAGAATTCGTGGGTGTTAGGAAGCGCATCCAGCGCTCCTACTCCCAGGAGTTTACAATAGAGGTGCTTCGGTGGTACCATTTAAAAAGGTCTCCGGACGCTTCGCATCTATTTGACACTGTCCCGGCCAAGGGCGCCCGGGGGCTCCTTAAATTGCCAAGTACCAGGTATATATGGTACTGTAGTTGGCATAGGGCTATAATAGACATGGCAGTTGAACTCCGGAGTTTACACTAGCCACCAAACCCTAACATTCCCGTGAGCGGCCAAATTCAGATGTCTTGGCATCTCCCTACGTGGTCTATATAAACAGACGGCCCCCCACCTCATTCTCATCTTTTCTCCCCAGCTCTCTTTGCCTTTTGGTAAGCCCACCACAACCTGCTTCCCTCCCTCATCCTACCCGATGCATGCGCGCTAACTATCGAACAGGCTTAGATCAAGTGTAGTATCTGTTCTTTTCAGCTTAATCTCTGAAACGGCTCTCCGGAGCCCGTTCCCTTGGTTAATCATATTTTTTGTCCGCTCGGGGGATCCCGCCTCTGGCATGCTATGCTCGATCCCCACCGTGTCGCTGGTATTGCTCTGTCTCCGGTTGATGCGAAGGGT
This sequence comes from Tuber umbilicatum, assembly GCA_003313605.1. NCBI lineage: Eukaryota > Fungi > Ascomycota > Pezizomycetes > Pezizales > Tuberaceae > Tuber > Tuber umbilicatum. The sequence continues at coordinate 10,058 of QLOI01005371.1, read as the reverse complement.
TTTGCCTGCTTGTTCTTCTTGTCTTCGTTTTCTGGCGGCGGTGCGAGGGAGGAAGACAACAATATATCACGGAACCTCATTTCTGTTCCTAGCCGGTGGAAGTTCCCTCCAGCTCAACGCATGTATCATACTTGCCAACTCATAAAGTAGCCGGACGCCGTGAATTTGTGTCTTCCATGGCGCCGAAGCGTCCGGACATTTACTTTATGGATTGGCAAGTACCGCGCTAGGTGGTAAGGGTAAGTGGGGCGAACTCGTTATGATAAATTTACGCATTTCTAGCCCACCCGTATGACACAAGACCTGCATTGGGCTCACGACACATTCCAACTAGATAGCCGGAATGCAATAAATTTCAAACCACATACCTACCAACCATACTATACTTAACCAAAGCTTCTGCGAACATATCCGGCTCTATGCCCTACGTGGGGTAGTGTTTGTGCGCAGTCAGCTATTACCTATATTGACCCGGCTCTAGTTCGCAAAACATGGTGCTTTTGCACGTTAGACGTTTTGCCGCCGCTAGGTGTTTATGTACGGTACAGCACGTATATCAGGATACGTGAGTCATGAATAGTCACTCGTGTAGCTGGGTTTGAACGGTGGAGTACTGTACTGTGCCTGCCAGACTCACGAAGCATTTGTAGCGCGCAACCCCAAAGCGGGAACCAAACTCCCCGGTCGAGATCATCTCCCAGGGATATCGCAGTGCAGCCCATGTTTTACACCTATCATAACTCCAGGCTGCCCGGAGGGTTTTTGCCCGTACGGTATGATCCACGGCTCGCTTCGATATCTCGCCCGGACAGCACTCTCCGCGACCTACATCCCCACTCCGAGGGCGCAGCGGGGTAACGCCTTGAGGTGCTTCCAATCCTAGCTGCGGAGATTTCGACAGAACCGGCTTCAGAGTTCGGCTCGGAAAAGGTGAATCTGACGTGGTTGTGCTGTCAGGGGTGCCGCCGTATTTCGTCTTTCTGTTGCCAATTGTAGTTTTCGGATTTCTATGATACCTTTTCGGTGCATTTTAATCGGCTTCCCTTCCCGTCTGACCCGCTTCCCTGCCCGACACGTTGGTGTAGGTATTGTTGGTGCTGTGGGGGATTTTCTCTAGTGAAATCGATGTATAATCGTGGTTTCACGCTTCTCATCTCCTTCACCGTGTTATCATACTGCACCGCACTGGACGACCTGTAACGCGACACGCTTACACCATACGCAATCAGCATCACGCCCACATGTTCAATAAACCCGAACCTCACCCCCGCTCTCTCTCCCCTAAGATGCTGTTATATATAAAAAAAATTTATTGCTATAAACATCATACCCTCATAACTCATACCCATCCGCTCCCGAACCTTTTCCCATCAATCATCCATACCCCTTACTCTCACCGCCATCCTCTTCCTATCCATCCATCCCAACCATCATCCAATCATCCAAAACCATTACACAACCCGGGGAACAACCGCACTCCATCAAGGTTCGGGAAAACAGACACATATCAATCGTCGCAAAAGGAAGCTGTACTGTAAGGAAAAGGAAAAGATGAAGAAAAAGGAGCGAACGATAAAGAAAATTCGTAGCAAGAGAAATATAATGATTGGTAGAGTTTTTATGAGTAAAGGAAGGAAATGTGAAATGAGCAAGCAAAGACGTTTTTGACACCCCGGACAGGTTTTTTTAAAAGAAAACAAGGGTATAATAATATACAAGAATCGAAGGTAAAGAAAAAAAAGCAGTGAAAGCGCTAGAGAAAAAAAAATGAAAAAAAAGCAAACCCTGGATTTCGAATCAACGTAACTCCCCGTTTCCATGACTGATGTTTTTCTTGAAGGAAAAAGAGAAAAAAGAAAAAAGACGCATGAATAGAGGGAAAAGGAGCAACGAGCAAAAGAAGCAAGTGTGAAAAGGTATAAAAAAAATAAAAAATCCTTGACTGACCAGGCCAGAACTTAATGAACCTTAGCTTTTCCCAGACTCCATGGTATCGTCGCCACCCCCCATTCACCTCCTCTCCAGTACCGGATCCCCGTGACATCTCCCATTTTCATTTGCATCCCATTCCCAAGGCTTCTCCGAAAACGCTCAGTCCAGTCATCCATTCATCCTTCCAAATCCCAGAGCCTAGAGCCAAAGGTCCAAGTAATCAAGCAAGTAGCCAAAGAAACCAGCGCACACCCCCGCAACCTCACATTTATAGTGAAATATATGTACGCTGAAGTCCGAGGGAGAAAAATAGTACCGAAAGCGCAGGTGCCGAACAACGAAATATAGGAGATGTATAAAAAAAAAGGAAAACGCAAGCAAAGCAAGAGACAATGCAAAGGGCTAAAAAGCAGATGCAAACCAAACACAACCTCCATTGAATGTATGCGGTTTTATCCTTCCCCACTCCAATGCAAACCCAAACACAACGCTTTCTTTTTTACGCCCCCAAACATGCAGCGGTGAATGTGCCGAAACTCGATGACGATGGTATTCTTAAACGACACCGACAATGGGCCTAAAATCGACCCCGTTGTTGGACCTGGCCTTTTCCAACCCACTCCCACAGCTCTCCTGGTCAAAAGGACCTATGCTAGGACTGATCTCAAGTCCATACTCGCCGGCTTCCAAGGCAGTAGGTGACTCAACAACGCCGGAGGTAGCGGTGTAGTGAGGAGGTTTCTTCAGTGAAGGCGAATCCAGACAATCCACAAGCTCCGCTAAATCCCTCTTCAACCCCCCAACGTGAACAACCAGTTCCCTCAACATATCCGTATCGAATTGCACTTTTCCTCCATTCCAAGCGCCCTTCGACTTTCCCGACCCAATGGGATGATCCGACCTTTGCCAATGCTGCAGCTGCATCCGTTCCATGATTCCTTTAGCAACCTCGACAGGATCGTTCTTATCGATAGACTTCTTGGATAACGGCGAAGGAGAGGAAGAAGCAGAAGGGCTGCGGAACCCATGCCTCAGGTGAGGGAATGAGGAAGGGGTAGTAGGCAGGTTGCCACCACCGAATACATCATCGTCCGGCAACAGGATAGACGAGCGCCTTTTATTACGTGGGGTGGACTTAAAATCATCATCAAGGGTCATCTCGGAATGTCTGGAAGGTGTATGCCAGCTAGATCGGTTTTGGCTCCTATCGGGTTGAGCAGAAGGAAGGGTGTCCTCATCATCAAGAGTAGCTAATGCAATGATCCCATCGGCCTCCTCCAAGAGGTGCTTATTAGCCCCATTCCTGAGGCCAGAAGCGGTTCCGATATCCCGCAATCGTTTGAGATCTACAACAGTCAGCCTTAAATGGAAGCATAAAAAAAGTAAAAATCGAACCTTCAACCAACAGAGCAAACTCCCTAACACAGCCAAGATTCCCAATAACGCTTGCCTGCCGTTCTTCAATCTCTCGAGGAATAATCATCCCCCTCCTTGTGAGCTCAAGCCCATCCTCACTGTCGTCGTCCAAGAAATCGTCATCCCAGTTCTCACTCGGCGAAGGAACAGTTCGAGCAGTGCTGACAACAGGTACACTCTGGCTGCGGATATGAAAACTAGGCACTCTTCTCCCAACCCTATTACCCGACAACAGGCTCTCCTTTGCATGGATAGCCTTTGATCTGCGTGAGAGGCTAGGCGGGGTACCGTTGTTGGGGATGCTCTCACTCCATTCAAGTATACTTGAAGTCTCTCTAATGCTGCTGCTATCGACAGATAGCCCCTCTAATGCCGTACCGAAACTAGTATTACTTGCATTGCTGAGACTCAAACCAAGGCGTGAAGAAAGATGAATGCCGCTCAGTGGTCTTAATCCAGTCGAAATAGGAATCCGTGATTCTCCGGCATCATCAGCAGACTTTGAAGGAAGATCCCAATCACTACTAGAACCGTCGTCGTCATCGGACATATTGGACCGCTGGAAGTGTGGTGTGAGGACGGTGGGGGTGGAGGAAGGGGGTGCATCGTTGCCTTTGGTTGGGGTAAAGTCCGAAGACATAGGGCTTTTGGTGGATCCCATGGGCAAGTGGTATTCACTGGGTTCGGGAGGCGGCAGACGAAATATAGCATCCAATCGAACAGGGGTTGGCTCAGAAACCCTAGTTCTCACGGAGTCAAAAACCGTTTCGCTTTGGAAGTCGTCACCTTCAAAATGACCTAGGTCCTCACTCCCAACTAGGGTTGAAGCCCTCTCCGAAGCGCTGATGACCGATAATCTGTGCTGATGATGTCTACCGCCCCGGGGAAAGGGTTCGGAATCCGCCTCATCGTCGTCAGTGTCAGCCTCGTAGCTAGGATCAACAGGCGACAAGGTTTCCAGACGGTAATCATCAAGATCATTAACGTTCGTCGCAGGCAAAGCCTCCATGCCCAACTCAAGCGCTGAGAGAGATTGTATGGGGGGAAGCGGATCTCTCTCTTCCCCGCCCATACGAGGCGACACCGGTCTGGGGAGCAGTAAATAGGGAGAATCGACAAGAGGCTCTGAAAATCGCCTAGGGACACCCAAATCAGTGGAATACAATCCGACCAAACCGTCGCTGCCTTCTTCTTCGCCGTTCAGACCCTTATCGTCCTGCCCACGCTTCCGCGGACCACTTATCGGGAGAATATTCGAGATGGACAATGAGCGCCTAACGTGTCGTTTGGGCGCAGTCATGTTGGCAGACGTCGAGGGGCGGCCACGAGACTGCGAATAATCACCAATCCGCGTACCTGGCCTGGAATCGAAGAAGAGCGAGGCAGCTCCTGAAAAGATGGACGCTGCGTCGTAATCCGGCGTCTCGACGGAAGGAGCGAGCATTAATGTTGGCGCCGTCGGCTCTTGGCGGGGTTGGCTCGGATAAATCCTCCTTATCCCAGCAAACTTTGTTAACTTTCCTCCAGCAGCTGATGATGACCTGGCTTTCTGACGTTTAGCTGAAAAGAAAACCCGCCATGAATCCTGAGGCTCCTGAGGGGGTAATCGAGGGGGGTTGAACTCAAGAGCGGAGGTGGAAGGACGTGATGCATGGATCGGCGCCAGATGCAAGGGTTGGCCCGCGGGAGTTGATTGGATCACAGCCGTCGACGGCCGTCTGAGATGGCTTGGCGCGGTGGGAGAGCCAGCGAGGCGTCGCGAGGGAGAGCGCTTGAGAAACTTACTTCGCGTGGGCGGCCGCGAATTTGGAGCGGACGCATCCAACGAGCGGGAGGGCGAGGAGGATAAGCTCGAGGAATTTCTAGAGGTCGCCGGGGAGGAAGCGGAAGAGGACGAGGAAGAAAAGGATATCGATAACCGACGCAACCACTTTCGTGATGTAGAAGGTCTAGAGAAGTTTGTATGGAGGGGAGGTATCTCCTGCTGGTTTGTATTATCAACGCATCTGATCGCTTCTCCATTGGATCCAGCGGGCTTCCGTATTAAAGGAGGTATAAAATTATTAGAGTGAGCAGTAACATTCGTCAGGTGGTCATTCAAGTCGTTGCCCGTACATGGTCGTGCCAAAGCATACCCACAGGCAGCTATGCCGACCGTGGAAGTAGCACACAACTATCCAAACAACAGTCAGTAGATATAAGAAACTCCGAACGGTTGAATGGAAAACTCACGGTAGAAACAGTTTTCATTGCCGAAGAATTACAATGAACAGGATATACAATAGGACAACAAGGTCATGAGCATTGCATCGTGAACCAAGCAAGCCGAAATGAAAAAAAAAAGTATTGTATTAAGGCAGGGGGGGCAGGACGAATGGTGAAGGGTAAGAGAAGAGGGGGGGGATGTTGTCGTTGATTGAGGTTGCCGATTTGTTGATCAACTAGGGAGGAGGGGATATGATGTGAGCAAGGGCAAGATTTGGGGGGGATGGTAGTGGTTGGGAGATTGCCGACGACGGGATGTCTTGCCTAGATGACCTAGAGAGATGGGGGGGGCAAAGGTTTTGTGGGATACGGGAAACAAACGAAGGTGAGGCTATCAAAACGAAACAGAAACGAGTAACAAAATATCTATTTTTTGCGCTTTTCTCTTTTCCCCTCGGTTTCTGATTCCCCCTTCTCGTCGAAACCGGCCTGCGTATTTTTGGAGGGGCGAATGGAAGTGGATTGGTTGACGGATTGACTGATAGAACTGGATGAATGGCTGGTGGGATAAAAAATGACAATGCACAATTCCAAGGGGAATCTAAAGAATGAAGCTAGCTAGCTAGAATGTACACACAGAGATGTGAGCCCAGGTACACACGAGGGAAGGGAAGGGAAGGGAAGGGAAGGGAGGGAGGGAGGGAGGAAGGAAGGAAGGAAGGAAGGGAGTACAGTATTGATATGATAGGAAAGTTTCCCAGGTTAGGCGTAGCGTGCGCGGACAAACCGCCAGGCACCAAATTGAAGAAAGGAAATAATATGTAAGTTACATACCCGAGCTCAAACGTCCTCAGTGGATTGTTAATTTACCGAGCACGGAACACCGTAAGATATCTCGGAGAGATCGTTCAAAGGCTTTCCTCTATTTCTGAGACGGAAAAAAGGATTGGCGGGCAAAAAGATGGACAGAATAAGGCCGTTTCTAGTGGGGAAAGAGCGAAGGGGTCACCCGCGGGAAAATGATAAAAAACAATAATAGTAGAAACGGGCAAGTCAAACAAAATCCAAGGAGTGGCAGAGGCGAAGAACGATAGAGTGGAGCGCGCGCGGAGAAAAAAAATAAAAATAAAAAAATGGCCGAAGACTCAAGTCAAAGCCAACAAACTTAACCAGCAGTTTTCGGGACACTTTGGGATCTCTGGTTCTTTATTTTTTTTTTATTTTTTTTTCCCCTTCCTTCCCAAGGCGTGAATGGAGAGCAAACGACGAAAAGCCAGTCGTAACGGTTCCCAAAAATTGCAGACACACACACAAAACAAACAAAGGGCAAGCGAGCAATGCGCCAAAACTCGAGAACCAAGAATCGAAGGGTGGTGAAAAATGGTTGTTGTTGTCGAGTGGGTTGGGCGCGCGGGTTGAGTTGCGTTGGCTGGTTGGTTTAGAACAAGAGGTAGAAAGGCCCAAAGGAGCACACACAGTACTGTACTGTACTCGTACAGTATCAGTACCGGTACTCGGGTGCAATACGGTACCGGTATGCTGTTTCTTCTTTCTCCCTTTTTGGATTTATATTTCCTCCTAGAGGTACGGTACTTGTGTGATAGCTACGAGTGAATACAGTACTCGTACAGTAGGGGGGGGCGTTGGCAGAGAGCAACAGCCAACCAGAGAAGCAAAAACCTCATAGGGTACAGTACTCGTACACTACAGTTACCCGTAACCATCGTACCGTCATCCAGTGGATCTATCTTGGGAAAGCCAGGTGGAAAAGAGAGAGCGGAAGGGAGGGAAAGGGAAGGGAAAGGTCAGCCAAACGATCACAACTAAACCAGGCAATGCCAGCTTCAGCACAGTGCACAGTAAAATGACAGGGGGATGGGGAACTCCAAAAAAATCATCACTCTGCAAGGCGCGCCCAAAACACTCTCTCCTCGAGCGCCGGTAGGGTAAGATGCAGTGGAAAAGCCAATCACAACCATCACTATATCATATACCAAGCACGGTAATGCTCTACTCGCACAGTGTAAAAGTGGCTCAAATCACACTCCCATGTCATTGAACGCCACAGGCAAATAAACCGGGACAAATTGAGGATCCAGAAATGAGGAAAAACCACAGGCCAGCGGTCAGGCAAACAGACGGAGAAAGAGAACTGGCAATTTCCCTCCCTCCCTCCCTCCCTCCTTTTCAGGGGCAGAAAAGGGCTCCAATTCGATCATACTGTAGCTGACTAAATTCCCTAATTTCGGTGAATGCTGAGATTGAAATCACTCGGTTCACGGTAGTCTAAATGGCAATAAAATAGGACCAACTTTCCCCGTCTGTGAAAGCTGAAATGGATCACCGCCGCTCACCGGACCCGTACTTCCCGGCCAGGCAGGTGAAAGGCAGATATGATGATCACTGAACTGCACCTTCCCTCCACCTCACTTCTCTCTCCCTTCCTCCCTTCCCTTTCTTTCACGAGCTTTATACCCCCGACACCGAAGGGGTCACTGTATGCTACGTTACACACACACACACATCTGGGCGAGTACCGTACCGGTACTTTGTGACAAACTTAGCCGGTCCTTCCCTTTCTTCCCTGCTTCCTTGCTTGCTTCCTTCCCAGCATGGAAGAATGGCACAGACAGCGAGGCAGGGCCGAGACCAAAAACCATACCTTGTGTAAGCTACCGTACGAGCACAGCACCGTATACTACATGTACCGATAGTAGCGTGCATAATAGAAACCTCAAACCCTCTCGCTTCTTTATCATCCATACATCAATCTTCCAGAAGGCCTGTTCAAAAACGCCACACACGATACCGGCACAGCATCTCTCTGTGCACAGCCTCGCTCGCTCGGCAAGAACCAGCAAATTCGATTCAATCCAATTCAACGCCATTTCATTTCACCTCGCCCACTCAAACGACCAAACAAAATTCAATATGGCACAGCACCTGTCATTGTCCCTCCAACAATTCCGTGCCCCCAATCAATACCGGTATTATTGCACCTCGGAGTTCGATCCTACAGCACCGTACCCTTCCTTGCCAACAGCGGCGAAGGGCATACCGTAGTCCACAAATGAAATCTCCCTACGGCGGCAGCTTCGCTTCCCCATGGTACTGGTGAATTACCGGTGCACCATGGTACAGTACTCATTACATATTAAATACGGTTATCATACCTTACATCGCACCCCCCGAACCAGGATGTGTATCTCCTCGTTTGTTTTGTCCCGTCCTGTCCATTCACCCACCGACCGACCGACCGATTTTCAAGGAACACGCAATTAATTACCGCGTTCTCAATCACAAACCGCGAAATCACGGGATTCCTTGCCTCGACCTTGGATTCGTGATGTGGGGTTCGGTTGCGGCTGATAGGGATTGTGCCGGTAGCGGTTGTTTGTTTTTGTCACCTGTTTGTTTGTTTGTTTGTTTACCTGTCTGTCCTCCTCTTGTGTGTAGGGACGAGGGAGAGATCCCATCGTGCTCTGCTCCCAAAATCCAAGGATGGATGGGGTGTGCTCGAGTGCTGTATGCATGTGCGCATGTTCTCGTAAATGTATGTCTCGCTTTCAGCTCCATAAACACCCCCGCCCATTCTTCAATCCATCATCCAGAACTTGACCTCTCTTTCAATCATACACTACCCGGTATCGCTGGTGGAGTACGAGTGTTGATATATCACATCGCAAGCACGAGAGACAAAGCAGAGCGAAACCACGAACGCCCATCGCCCTACGGCCCTATGGCGTGGAGGGGGCGTTGCCATTGCGTTTGCCGTCACGCCAATCACGCCAATCACGAATTCAAATCCTTATAATACGCGCAGTTTCTCCCACAGCATCATTCACAATGGCTTCTTCCGCCTTTGTCGGTCCATCAGGAATTGTCCGCTTGCAGCACGGTATCATACTACAGGTAAGCCCGCCCGCACACGGTAGATAGGATACCGGCAATCCATCTCCCTCATCTCCCCCATCTCACCATCGTATCATGGCGAACAAACGACGCCCGACTGGGCAGGTACCCCGTGCCCTATCCATCCCATCCATCCCGCAGTCATCCAACTCGCCGCAAAACCTTAACCCTCAATGAAGAAATAAGCACAGCCCAGGCACCGCGGCCCAGCCGTATGATACCACAAGGGAAATCGAAAAACAAACGAACCCCGGATACCATCCATCCTCGCCGGCCAATACCGGCAGGGTAGGGTACAGTACTCTAAAAATATCACCCGCAAAGCAAATGTCTGGTACGGTACAGTACTCGAGCACCATACCGTACTCGAGTAGGTTGCGCGTGTGCTCGAGTCCACATCTAAAACAGCCTATCATGTAACAGGGGGGAAAAAAGAGCGAGGAATTGGAGGCTTGGCGCGCGAGCACACGCATATGCGAGTTAAAATGCATAGCGACGACGTTATTGCACCCCGTGCAATAATTTGGCTTCCCCTCTTTGGCCTTTTCTGGTTCCCCCGTTGAGATACCGGTAGTGCTGTACTGTAGTCGCCT
>QLOI01005341.1:0-12047 GCA_003313605.1 Tuber umbilicatum | reverse complement strand
TTTTTTTTTTTTTGTTGAGTAGATAGAAAGGGGTGTGTGTGTGTGAGACAGAGACCAAAAAGAGGAGTTTAGTCTCTTGCTCTCCAGATTGCCACTGAATTGGTATTTTTTGTGTGATGCAAGTGGCTGTTTTTTCTTTTTTTTTTCCTGCCAGTTGCTGCACTAGCAAATCTATCTCAAGGGTCGACCAATAAGAGGGCATAGGTTAAAGAGAAATTGTGTGTTGCAATGAGGGGATAGAATACCCCTCAATTCAAAGACAGCAAGATACTATAAGGAAGCAAACGCATTGGCCATTGACTGCAGAATATATAGAAGGAAGAAGAAAGGAGGAGAAAGGAGGAGGTGGGAGCAATCAGGTCACAGACCGTTTTGAATCGGCTTGCTCGCCGTTCAAGAAGAACTACGATCCCCTATTCCATTCGCTCTGCCGATTCAGAGGAACTCTAATTTATAGCTTTTCAACCTCCTCGGTCGCCACGTCAATCCGGTCCAGTGTCTCGGTATTTCTCCGGGCTAAAAAAGAAAAGAGGAACAGCGTTTTAAGCGAGCCGAATCCCTCCCTTGCTTTTCTTTTTTTCCCTTCTTCATTCCTCGTTGTGTGCAGAATTAATTTGTTTCTGCAACGCTATTCGGATTTGAATTGGGCAGGTTTGCCTGGAGGGAGGTTTCTTGAGGACAAAAAAGTGCAAGGGAACAAACCGAGTCATGCTTTCGAATTCGAGGGATTCCTCTGCGAGTAATAATACCGGGATCGAAGGTGGCCCCGTGGCTGCCGGGGGAACTGGAATTGGTGTTTCGGGGAAGAGATTATGCACGAGGAGAGGATCTGATCGCCCGGAACGCCCGAACGTGTCGTGAGTAAACCCAGTTTCTCACCCGTCCATTTACTCTCTCTCCCCCTCTCGACGACTTGCGATGCTCATGCGGAACGCGACAGACTCGAGATGAATAAGGTGAATACTACCGCCCAAGCTTTTATAGGGGGAAGGAAGAGGGGCTGGATGAGTGGAGGTGGTTCTGATGCCGGGATTTCTGTGAGATCCCCGGCCCGAACTGCATCGTCGGTACCAGGCTCACGGATGAACAAACAGCTGAACGGAGCCTCGTCGGTAGATTCTGGCAATGTGGGCGTCGTTCACAAGGTTGGTCGGTCGATACCACTTCTTGCCACAGTGGGGCCTGGTGAAGCCTCACCTCCTCCGACTGCTTCAAACTCCCCGGACCTACTCAGTTCTGAATTACCCCCTGGAACAACGCGATCTTTGCATAGCGTTGAAGCTGTTTTGCCCTCACCTGCTCCCAGCGACACCCAATCTGTTACGGATAAGAGGGATACGGAGGATGCCAATGTGGCCGCTGTAGCCGCTCGGGGTACCCCATTAGGTTCTCCCGTGCCTGTGGCCATTGAGAGCCAAGCTCAATGTGCGGAAGCAACGGGAACAGAGATTTCATCCGAAACATCCGGTGAAAACGGCGGGGTGACAAGACCGGACGGGTCAACGAGCCACCAAGGGCAGCAACAAACAGAGCGACCAGGAATGTCGCGATCCGTTTCTGATGGCCGGTTGGCTGGGACAAAGAGAGCTTTGCTATTAGGTGATTTGGGTTCTGAGCAAGCCCAAAAGCGATTAAGGCATCACACTCTCCCTTCGCAGCATCTTCTGGATAACCCGCGGCCAGTCTCAACACCTGCCCAGGCACCGAGTCCAGCGATGGCTGAGCAAACACAGCGGGCATCAGTTCCCACGCGGAATTACACACAACCTAATATGCCATCGCCCCGACTTCCCCAATCGCTCACTCCGACGTGTCCTTCGGCCGGACCAAACACGGCCCAAAGCCATATCCCCGCGGCCCCACACCCGGTGACCCATGGTGGCAATTCTTCGCTCCCCTTCACATATCCTACACCCTGGAGTGCCAACGTGAACTCTCCTGGAATTGAACCTACTATGGTTTCTCCTTCTCATGCGGGATCTCCGGGCTTTACACCGCTCAACACAGTACAAGGTGCATACTTTCCCACTACAAGCCAGGCAGATCTTTCTCAGTACCGGGCTGCATTGTCAGCGCAAACCCAGTTGCAAACTACAGACCGGGCACAGCCGGCACAACCGGTGCAGCTGCAGTCAACAGTGGGGGGTGGACCCCAACTTAAGTTGCTACTCCCTAACTACGATTCATACATTCAGAGAGAAGGCGGCCCAGGGTGCCAGAAACTTAATTCTGCCGAGTGTTTTCGATTCCGTATTATGCGGGAGGCCATTGTTGCCAATGATTGGTTCTTTGCTGTGCTGCATCAGTTGTATACACTTGCTTTGGTCAATGAGCGGATGCTGGCGACCTATACCAAGGTGACTGCAAATATGCCGGGAATTGCACTTATGTCTGAGATATTGCACGATGGCGTCAAGCCTCGGCAGAAATACCTCACTTACCTCTCTACGATGCCGGTTCCGTTGCCGGATGCATTGAAGCAATTATCGTACTACCATAAATATGTAGGACATGTCGCGAGGTTCATGGCTGATGGGTACAAGGTCCGCAAATTTGCAATCCTCCGAGGCGGGCGTCTCAATTCACATAAGGCTAACTGGTTAATTCTAGGTAGTGCCCATCATGCGGGATTATTATGTTAAACGTGGGGTTGCCCCTAACGTTGATGTTATTGAACATGGCTGGAAAGTCACTTCTCCTACCATGTGCGGTGTCATCGCACGTTATATCCAGAGCCACGTTTTGGCAAGTCGAAACGTTCCTTCGCCATCCCCAAACCTCCAACCGTCACAACCACCCCAGCCACAGCCTCAGGCCTCACAACGGGAGCAGCAGCAGCAGCAGCAAATAAGGCTTCAACAGATGCAACAAGCTCGGCAAAACAGCCAAAATAACCCTAACCATGTTATGCCAAGGCGAATACCTGGTGGAGACTCCTTCCAACTTCTAACTGAACAGCAGAATCAACAAATTGCTCTCAACCACATGGCCCTTTCGCGGCCAGCTGGCAATCTACAGAGCCACCAACCTCCTCTCCATGTAAATCCCGCTGCTGGCGGAGTCACCCGGGACCCCACTGTCGCTCTTCAAAATGCTTCAGATGCTGGTATGCCCCACCCCCATCAACAGTTTGGGCAACCTGCCCCGGCACCCCCCTTGGGCCAGCGCAGGAACCACCTCAGTGTAGACGTTGAGCGGGCACAACAGTTGGCTAAATTAACAGCATTAGGTCTACAAGTGGGTTCCCCCGCTTCCGCAACGTCCCCTTTCACTGGACCCGGGCGTCAGCCATTGGTCGGCTCTCCAATGGTGCAACATTCTCCTAATGCGCCTGCTGCGCCAGCTCAAAATGTTGATCGGAGGCTATCTGCTGCTTCTCAAGGACGGGCACCGCGAAATGCGAGGACCCAGCAAGGCCAGCCGCAACCACAACAGATGCAACAGATGCAACAGATGCAACAGATGCAACAGATGCAGCAAATGCAATATATGCAACACCTTCAACAACTGCAGCAGCAGCAGCAACAGCAACAGCAACAGCAACAGCAACAGCAACAGCAGCAACAGCAGCAACAGCAGCAACAACAGCAACAACAGCAGCAACATCCACAGAGTATGCTTCAAATTGCTGCGCAGGTTGTGCGAGATCAACGCCAGCCTAGGAACGCACATCCTAATGTTCCGGCGGGTGAGTGGAATGGACTATTTACGAGTTCTCTTCCTAACCCGGCTCCTCTTGGGATGCCATCACCCTCGATATTTCCTTCGACATTTCCCCTTTTACCTTCATCCCAACGTGCTCATGGGAATCTTCCTCAGAACCTGCTTCAGTCTCATTTGGCTACTCCACCTTTCTCACCGCCACCATCATCTTCGGCTGCCCTACCTGGAAAGTTGCCCCTTTATATTAGCTTGACACAATTTGCACTTAAGAATATTATCCTGGATTCTCAGAAGACATCTCAAACGTTCCGTTGGGCTATGGATGCGGAGATAGAATCCAGACTTTCCAAGAAGCGAGCCAGCACGAAGCCCGGTGAACCAACTACTCGGCCCATGGTTCAGCCTGGCTCCTTGATATATAGGTTAAGGTCAGTCAAAATTACAGACTCTTCACGAATTCCGACAACAGGCGCTGAGTGGGTGGTCCAGGAAACCACTTGGCCTGCCCACGTCTTCATAGAAGTCAATAAGCAAGTAGTTGAAGTACGTCGCAAAATTGCCTGGGGAAAGGATCTACCTGCGGATATAACAAGCTACGTCCAAGCTGGCAACAACGAACTGAAGGTCGTCTGTCTGCCCCCGGGGAAACAGCGAGACTCCCCGATCTTCGTCATGGCGATCGAGGTCTACGAATGCCTGAGTGAAGATTCGATAATAAAGGATATCAAGCACATCCCCCTTTCGAACGCAAAGTCCTTGATCCTCAGCCGTCTCTCCGGTGCTTCGGATACCGATGATATGGTGCTCTTTGAGAGCGACCGTGTCTCCCTAGGCGTCCGTTGCCCGCTCAGCTTCACCCTTCTCACCACTCCAGTCCGTGGCATGACATGCAAACATCTAGAATGCTTCGATCTCCAGAATTACCTCGAAACCCGACCTCGCCGCAAAGATTACGAACCGCCCTACGCTGACTCCTGGCGGTGCCCTTTATGTCGCGGGGATGCCCGTCCAACAGAGTTGGTGGTGGACGACTTTTTGGCGTCTGTGTTGCAAGAGCTTATACTCTCTAGCTCTACCGACGTACGGAACATTACGGTCAGACGGGATGGAAGCTGGGAACCGGTCAGGAAGGAGGAGGAAAAGAAGGAGGGTGGGAAGGTGAATGGTATCGTGGAGGTTATCTGCATTGATGATTGATTCTGTTTCTTTTCCCCCTTTTTTTCCTTTCCTTTCATAAATAAATACCCTTTGACGTAGCATCACTAACGGCATTTTTGTAGCTTTTCTTTTTTCATCTCTTATATTCCCGTCTTTTTTTTTTTTCTGCTTGCTTACCTCAAGTAGCATTACCTGGCGTTGCCCTTTTATTTTCCTTTCCCCCTTCTTTTCTCCTCTCACGTATATGCCTTTACTGCTGTCGTATTTCTTCCCTTTTGTCACGGGGTTTGGGCCTTTTTTCTCAGCTTGATTGTGATTACGATTCCCAAGTCGAGCCTTTTCATCCTCACCTTCATCTTTACGTTTAGGGGTCAGCATGGCGCTGGAATCTTGCTTTTTTTTTTTTTTACCTTGATAGCGGGATCCATCATTTAATGGGTTTGGTTGGTGTGTATTATTATCATTCTGGCATATGGCTGTGGCGATGGGGGGATACAGGAATAAAATAATGTGCTCCAGAGGGTAGTTTTGCGTCTAGTGGAAGTGCTGTTAGATTTGGTCAGATTCTCGCGCGAGTAGAGAGGTGTGACTGTTCTAAAGCGCCTGTAGTGTGGTGGTTCTTTCGCTATACGAGTAGGAGTTCTTATAAGTCTTACACTAGCACTCCCCGGCCATGCCAACGAAATATTATTGCTGCGTATTCGCCTCACTACTAATTAACGCCAATGCTGAAGCACCGCAACCGCGCAACAAGAAGCCACCGCACCCACCAACTCCTCCCATCCCTTCACCAGCCCATTAGGCGAAAGAAGCCCCAAAGACCCACGATAATCAACAAACAAGACCGAAGCCCTCCAAACAAGTACCCAAAACCAGCCAGGCCATCCATAGCCGACCCCGGAACACCATAGTTGCAAACAGCACGACACCAGACGAACCCGGCAAGACCTTTCCAGCCAACAGGTACCCATCACCGGAATCGACAGGGGAAAGAGAAGGAAGCTCCACCGACTAATGATACCGTGTCCGCTTACACCTCTAACTCGAAAAGAAGGAATGGGAACTCTCTCTGAAGAAAGCCGAGGCTCAGATGAGGCGATTGGAAAGGACGAATGGGGTATGATCGGATAGGGCGCGAAGTTGACTAGTTTAGTCGGCGGAGAAACCGATCGCGAAACGGGACCGGCGGCAGCGAAACTGTAAACACGATCGCCGAGTGACGTTTTATGACCGCGTGAGATTTTTGAGGGTTGAGCGCGGCGGGTGGGTGGGGTGAGTGGGTATTGTGCGCTGTCCGCGTGGGTTGGGTTTTTGCGGGGTCCGTGTGCTGTGCGGAGAAGGGCATTTTGGTGTACAGTATCTGCGTGCCGTGCGTCAGTAGGTTGGTTGGCCGGTTCGGTGAGGGCTGGATGGAAGTTGTGGGGTTGATGCGCTTTTTTTTTTTGCTAGCTGTTGGAGGGAGGGGATGTTCAGCAGCCAAAGTATCAAAGAGCGATTCCGTAGTCCCTCTCCTTGCTTAAACATGCTAGCCTTAAATTTACCCAATCACCAGCGTGACCCACTTCCGCATGAATAAACCGTTGTTAGATATTTAAGAATTCCTCGATTTCTGGTTGCGGGAGGGAGGACGCGATGGAGTAGAAAGAGTTGTGGCTGGTTTTAGTCTACCAGCATGTGTTGTGGAGGGTCGCAAGAATCGTAGCAGCTCTCTACTTTAAAGGATGTCTTGGAGTGCACACCGCCCGTCTGTACCCGCAGACATCACGGATGAGAATTCTGTTTCCCTCATGCTCCAAGATATTCACGCCAAATCACTCGAAATCCCACTTGCCTTTGGCGTTACTACAACTTACCCCAGTCAATTGTGGAAATTTCGACGAGGGGAAAACTTGATCCAATTACTACCCTTTATGAATGAAGAACGAGCAAGAAGCGAAGGGAGGGAGGGAAGAGAAGAGAAAATAGTGGGAAAGACAACTATGGGTTGGAGATGAGATATAATAGGAAAAAAACACCACACAAAGAGAAGCAGATCCGCAAGGAGTACAAATGGTGAGAGGAAAGGAGAAAAAAATTGAAAAAAAGAGCCGAAAAAAAAGGACTCCATTTCCTGATAGCTATCCCACTAGACCCAATTCACTACCAAGGAGAGGATACTGGTCAAGAGAGATACAAAAAGCAATAGCCGCAAAGCTACAGTACCATCCCCCCCCCCTCCTCCTTTCCCACCTCTGCCTAGCATGGCCTCTGACATACCCAGTCTACCCGCCCAATAACTCGTTAATCGCGCCCTGGACGCTCCCGCCACTCCGACGCAGTGCAGCAACGTTCCTGTCAAAATCGTAGAAACCCATGTCATTGAGTTGTCGTAGCTGCTCTGCGTATCTCTCCTCTGGAGGCCTATTATCAGTCGGGGCTGCTGCTGCGGCTCGCACCGCTCCCGCTGCACCCAAGTGCCCATTGGCACCGAGGAGGATAGCGAGGGGGTTGTTGCCTGCGAGGGGGTGATTGGGTGGGAGAGGTTGATTAGGTGCACCGCTGGCTGGATCACCGGTGGGGCCGCTTGGTTGTCCGCCGCCGCCGCCACCCAGTGCTCCGAGGATGGAGTTTATGGCGTTTGGGTCTAGGCCACCTGGGGTCTGACCTGGTGTTTGACTTGGTGAGGCTCCTAACCCTTGCGATGTCAGCACTGACCCCACCATGGGAGCTACGGGTCAGTTGGGAATAACCCACCTGGCGCGCCCGCGCGAGGCGGCTGTCCGCCGAAGAGTGCAGCAAACGGATTGGCTCCGGCCGCACCGGACAAAAAGGGATTCAGGGGGGGCGGTGAACTGGCTGCTGCAGGATTAGGAGCGGACTCTGCCGGTGTAGATCCTGCTGGTGAATCGGAGGCAGGGGTAGTATCAGTTCTCCCAGGCTCCGGGAAAGAAGCACCCGCACCACCCATCCCGCCGAAACCACGACCAAGACCACCAGTCATCTGAGACATCGAGCGGATCACTTGCGGGTTCGACATCAATTGGCGGAACAAGTCCGACTGCATCATTTGTCTAACCTCCGGTCCAAGTTGTGAGAGCATAGGGTTCGAGGCAAAGATGTAGTCCATAATCTGAGGGTTTGATAGCAGGTCATTCATGGTGGACTGAAATTGGGGGTTGCTCATAGCCTGGGCAAGCTGTTCCGCATCTGGTGGTGGGCCCATCTAAATTATTGCAGAAATGTTAGGCTAACTGATCGATAAGACCTGATAAGTGATGTGGCACTGGGACAAAGACTTACCCCTCCATCGGGACCAAACATGTCTGCATTCGGCAACTGAACATGTCCCGCGTATCTAGCACCGGTCAGCCCCGCAAGTGGGTTATTCCCTGTCCCTGCCGCGATATTGGTGGGCACAGCCGGCCTTGCGTCCGCCCCGCCGGTAGTGGGGCCACTACTCGAGGCACCACCCCTCGCGGTATTAGAGGCGGCCCCTTTGACCATGTGAACTGTGTGGCCAGATTGTAACTTGTAAAAGGCCAGTGTCTCCTCATCCTTCATTACACGCCCCGAGTAAATTAGTCTCTGCCTGTCCGCAGCGATATCGGACTTCTCGGCAAGGGTCGTCTTCAAGTCGGCAACGGAGGTGGTCGGAGGAAGCGAAATGGTATACTTAGTGTCGTTTGAAGACTTGACGGAGAATGTGATAGGAGTGGAGGACTCAGAGGAAGAGGATGGCCCCTGTGCGGATTGCTCGCTAGAGGACATTTTTATCTGCAATCAAGTTGCGACGATGGAAACTAAGGGCAGAACTTATGACGAGGAAAATTTGAAGGGGTTGTGGGGGGGAAAACTATATGGATGAAAAATGGAGACTGTCGATGAGAGACCAAGTTGGATGAGGATGGTAGGAAGGAGCTGACGTGGGGGGAGGGGGGCGGTTGAGGGTTGGTCGATCAGGTGAATGACGCTCGCTGGTAGGGTTTGCCTGACAAACCGCCTGTGGCAGCCACTTCCCTTCTGTCTATGGTTGGGTGTGGGGAGAGATTTGGTAGGGAGGGGAAGAAGGTCTTAGAAAGCAAGCAGGCAAGTTTGTGGGGACCGGCACAGCCACTCTCGCCTTTGCCACTTTCCTCTGAAATCTTTTCTTATCAGGGAAAGATAGAGGTAGGGTAAAATTAACATATGATATCATAGAAATTATAGCATATTATCGGTGGTTAGAACATCTTTCTACTTACAGATTCTCCGACCATAATAAGGAGGCCATTCCTTCTGTATTCACGGAAAAACAGGACCTTCACTCGAGACCATTCGCGGCAAACCACAGTGCCGGACAACAGTAGTTAGATTTACAGAACAAAAATAAAGAAGAAGAGGCACCGTTTACGTACATAGTAAGTGGGACTACAATGCCGGTAGGCTGTGCAGTACCGTACCCGTGAGCAATCATGACAAGAGTTCATCTCCCGGTGCGGTGGGAGAATTCTTTGACCCAAGCACTTCCGACCTAAAAAATGCCAAACCTCAAACCGTTAGGAATCGTCAGAAGCGGCTTTTATCTTAAGTTTCCTCCATCTATCATTCGACGGACAATGGCCTAGAGATTCAAGAAACAGAAAGGGATATCAACTTTTGGGTGAGCCATTGGAGTTTGAAGGCCGAATGCATGGAACCCCCAGACCGGCTCCAACCAAGCGTTAGTTCTTCTATCATACAGGTTAATTTGCCAAGAAATAGGAATTCACAGGCGGTTAACAGGTTAGGACGCCAATTAACCTGTGATACCGAGCAAATTGATAAGTATCCGAGGTGTTCCAGCTTGGGCTTCTCCCGCTGTGTAGTATCTCCCTAACCGCATCAAGACAGTAAAATAATTGGTGGCATACCGTAGCTCAAGATATTAGCTCGTTGCCCATTGCGCAGAGTAACACAAGCCGGGCCCTCATAACTACAAGAGGGGTAGGTTTCCCCCCTTGGTGGAAATGCATGAGATCCTTCAACCTCAGCATTCCGTCCATTCAGGCGGAGACGATGGACAGAGTTCTTCATCAGGCTGTCCACACGGAAAACAACTTGCGATACGTGCTCAAGCAATCGACAAGAACTATCGGCGGCCGAATGGACAACGTCTCAGTTTCCCCGCCCAACTCTCCTTTCAGGCCCACCATCCCACCAACACGCATCGAACCCTAAAGCGGTCATGAGCAATCAGGGA
Source organism: Tuber umbilicatum (assembly GCA_003313605.1). Lineage (NCBI taxonomy): Eukaryota > Fungi > Ascomycota > Pezizomycetes > Pezizales > Tuberaceae > Tuber > Tuber umbilicatum. The sequence continues at coordinate 2,029 of QLOI01005341.1, read as the reverse complement.
GAAGAGCGTAAAGCGAATCCGTTAACTGAAATGAGCGAGCAATTATTGTTGCTAACTGTATTGTGCATGCTAGAGCGAAGGAAATTACTACCAGATCGACCTAACGAGCACACGGTACTCGAGTACAAGCACGGTAGAAGGTGCGAGACAAGTGTGCTCTTCCATGCAAAAATGTTTTATTTCACGAACAAGTTATCCCCACTGGCGCTACGGCCATGTCTTCTGAAGCTGGCACAATCATTATCGGTCGTGGTTCTGGACAACTGCACGATTATGTACTTTTGCCAATTGAAAGCACAAGGATCCTCCAACACCAAGAGAATCGAGATTGACAAAAGCTCCAAAATTGGGAAGGAAGTCCATGCTGATCCTTCAAGTAGAGGGCCTCCTTAATACTGTATCTAACCACATAACCGGTAAACGTTTGCAATGGGGATATTCGAGTCGAGAACCTCTGCCGCGATCTCCAGACCGCATGACGTCTATTCGATATCGAAGGACTCATGGATCACGAAGTTTAAGAATTACATAATATCCGGTGCTTTCTCAGCTTTGTCCCTTAGCCAGTTCTATGTGAAGGTTCGGGATACGGCTGCGGAAGCTTTAGTTACTGGTATAAGGGGGTTTCCTGCCTTTTAAACTGGATGGAAAGGTACAAGACGTGTACAGTACTCAATGTTTGACAGACGAATTTACCTTTGAGAGTCCAACCAACTCAAACCATTCCATCACTCTTTCTGATTGTTTTATGGCAAATGCCAATCATCGTTCCCAAGCGCCTCACAATTTCCTCCGCTCGAGTAGAATAGCTCAAATGGACAGTTCCCCATGATATAGTGCACCGCTCGTAAATTCCAGTCAACATCTTTGCCAAAATTCGAACGTAAGAGGCGCCCTTTGGTGCCTTCGAGCTTGTCAGACAAGTCCATTCTTCCTATCTTTAAGATTCCAAGGGAGGTGGGATTGGGCCCACTTGCATATATGTCATGAGCCATTGGCAGAGCAGTCCAGGAAGACCAAAAATTTGCTTCCTAGAACCCCAACTCGCTCAGATCACAGAAGTGGTATCATAGCAGACCAGAGCTACAAAATGTAGACACCTATCCCAGACTCCCCAAACGGTGTACTCACACTTCATGAATATCTCACTCGTTCCGTGAATCATACTCTGTCACGTCAATTCATGATTTATCACGCTGTTGGCTCCCGAACCCCGCACATCTTCGATCCAGGCCCTCAGTGAACTCGTCAAAATCACAGGGTACCTGTATGGAAGGCACTCCGACCAAAAGACTTTTACAAGCAAATGAGTACAGGGAAACCCCTTTCGAAGCGGGATAATAGCGCAGCTGCCGGTATGCCGTCGACACCACTTTCCCCCCAAACTTAACCCACCACCATTACCATGCCAACCCGGATTACCACGCCCACATGGACGACAGGCCAAGCACGTTTCCACCCCAAACCGTGCCACTGAAATAGCAAAAAACACATATCAGGCCAATCCATCGATACCCAGCCCACCGACAAGAGGTGGTTAAAATGTAATAACAGGATCACCACCAGCCAGCCATCCGACTCGACGAGGTTCAAGTCTATCAGTTCCTGAAACCTTTATTAGAAACGCACTCGAATAGGCAGCGATCGCGGTGTTATATCCCATGGGCCACCACGGCCTAAAAAAAAATTAAAAAAAAAACTCCAACCATGCGATACAATACCGTGCCCATTCCAAATACAACCCTCAAGCCATAGTGACCCAGAAACACCCCTCATATCTCCACACCAAACGGCCCAATCCCTTTGCCATGCTGGCTCACCCTACCGAGAAATCGCATAATATAGCGAAACACCCACCGTAACAGGCTTCGGGAACGTTCCATGTTCGAAACGTGCTGCCCATTCCAACCTTATTACCCCTCCCCGGCCACAAGTACCCGAAAACAGGGATTTTTCTCGAAAAACATGTTAAAATATCCGTGCGTGCCTGACCCGAGCTTCCCATACAAAACATATCATACCCCCCCAC
>QLOI01005313.1:0-30842 GCA_003313605.1 Tuber umbilicatum | reverse complement strand
TGATTGAAGACGGCGGCGTAATACCGTATACGTTGTCGCCGTCCTTCCGACCGGAAGCTGTTCACAGGATATATGAGGGGGCATGGGGCGATCGAATGGTTACACGAGAAGTGATTCTCGAATGCATACACCACCAATCCTTATAAGCCTACGGTGGTAGGTAAGTAAGGTGTATCGGAAGCCCTGGAGGCCTCCGGTTAAGTGGTAGACCTTCGACTCCCGTATGTCTCCGAAAGGCTGTAAGATATCTGGAGGTTGTTAGCGAGCTCTAGATCGTAGTATTCTTGTCTTGATCGAGGTGTTTATCGTCAGTGGCTACAGGTAACGCCTGTATATGCCAATGGCTTAAGTGTCTCATGACGGGAGTCCGTGGACCAAGCTATCGTGTCGAAGACAGTAGAAGACGATAGACTTGTCAAACGTAATGGTTGTCTACGAGACTTGGATAGACGAATACGAATGGGACAGTGAGTTCGATATTAGACTAGCTTATCAGTAACCGGTTAGTTCACCACTAACAGGACAGCGATATGAAGAGTTTTCTCCTGCAGTTGATTGCATGTATCAGGATACTGCATGAACACTTCACGTCAGATAATGAACTAGCAGAGCCGGCGAACATTCAGTAGAATGTTAGCCCGAGGCCCAGAGGAGATGGGCATGCTCGCGATGGTGGTCAGCTTAGGAGTGATGGAGAGGAGCTGGCAATATAATTCTACTTAAGTATATGCGAGACCTCTTCTCCTAAGACATTCAACTATCCTCTCGAGAACTTATTAAGTAAAGCTGCGGCTTAACGATATTAAGTTTCACCGTTAAGGTTTTTCTCTCTTACACATTTGTTCTTCACTTTGCGTACGAAGAAAGCTTCGGTACGGCCGCATCCTTGGGATCCATCTTCCCACAGGGAGCCCCCGTTACACAATAACAGATTACCTGATTAAGCCCTGATTCGAACCTTCAATATAATCTTGCGTAACAAACATTTTTATGACTTTTTCGGAAACTTCGTGTCATCTTTTACGCTCCAGGTGGGGTAACCCCTATTCAAATGTAGGATAACCACATTGCCAAGGTAGGGTTACAATACTCACTAAGGTAGTGTAACTACCGGCCTTAGATAGGGTAACTTGTCAGCACTCTTGGAGACCTTCCGAACTCGCAGCGTAGACTTTCCCTACCCAGCTGGTATCCCTTTTTGTTTGCAGTCAAACCATTACCATTTGCTTAGTCCATATGATGAGCCATTCGGTAGAGCTACTTGACTAGCCTAACTGTAACACTTCCGGGCTTTGGCATGGGATAAGACTAAGTCTACTGTAACATCCAGCTGGGTTATTACAGTACGGGACTTGTAATGGTTGTAACAACCCGTACCTGGCGTCTCATGGAGATTTATTGTCTTAACATGCGTCACAAGACCTTATGTAGTCATTTACTCAATTCGCCAAGTCTTTCCAGCAAAAATCTCGCGCGTTTACTTCTAGGCCTTTTTCTTGTCCCAATTGTCCTGAGAATTTCCTGTCTTAGCATCCTTTGGCAATTAATGTCCCCAATTCCTTATTGTCTGGTGCCTAGAGGCGACTTTTGTAGCAGAGGACCCCGTCGTTTACTTTCCATTGCTTTGGTAATGTTTTCCCATCTTGTTCTAAACTTTCTTGCTCTTTCTGTCAGTCGGTCCATTCACTATCTTGCCCTGCGGTAGTTAGGACTTGGTTCAGGAATTCAGTAGCGAACGTCTTCCTTCCTACTTGTGTAAGAGTTGAGTTCGTCATTAAGTTTCTTTTTTTACTTGACCGGGGATCCTGTTTTTCGTCTGCCATGTCGAAATATTCGTTTATTTCGCCATTTGCTTGCAATATACTCTTTGTAGTCATAGATGTTTCAGCCGCTAACATCCCTGTTGGGACGAAATCAGTACTTCCGAAACCATGGCCTGCCTGTTCTATCTGATCCGACTCATCAACTTCCATTATTTTTGAGTTGCCGATCTGAGCAATGATTAGTTGCACTATATGGTCACCCTTGCCTACAAGGTATTACTTAAAGTTGTGATTTCATAAGAGCTACAAGAGTTCTCCCGTACAGTGCACATCAATGACTCCAAAGCCAACTGCAACTCTGTTCTTACTTGCAGGGCCGCTGTGTGACACAATTCTACAGTAGGTTCCTTTTAGTAGACTGACAGCCATACCTGTATCCATTAGTAGCTGTCCTTTAGCCTAAAGAGGGGTGTTGTTTAATCCGTAGAGGTCATGTCCAGCCACCATTGGTGATCCCTTCGTTGGTATTACAGCTGGGCTGCTTAATTCTATGATTTGTATATTGTGGAGCATGGGCAATGTATCTTCAATCTCTATTCTATCATCTTGGTAGCTGTCGACGTTAAAAAAATTTGGAAATGTTCTGGTTTCAAAACAGACTGCTCGCTACACCCAGTTCCCTCCTCTACATGGTACTACGGCCGTCTACTTAATGTGTCAGGTTTTCCTCTATTTGTACAGTCGTGTCTGGAAAGTCTTCGTGCCCCTAGCTGATAAAACCAAGTGGACAATAAAGAACTCGATGTCAACAAACAAATTAATAAATGTGTTGAATTAAAATAGATATTAAAATTTAAATGGTTGAGACTATTTTTAGAAAATTTAGTAAAATTTTATAATCTGACCAACTCTGCAGACCTTGATCTTCAGATACTTAGTAAAATACTGTAAATGAAAATTAGACTTATATAATAATTTATATCTTTATACTCCACTATAGCAATAATTTAGTATTAAATCTGTAGGATCTTTAAGCTTTCCAGAAGGCAATCATGAGGTATAATTAAAAGCTATATAAGAAGTCAATTATTGACCTTAGTTTTCTCAAGCCAAGTATTTAGGACAAATATTACACTGCATAGTTTCTGGAACTATGTACAAGAACATTTATCAATCCAGGATTGATTTAAACTAATAACTTTTGAAGATATTAGAAAGTATTCTATTCAAGTTATAGTAGAATCAGAGTAGTTTACAGCTCCTAGTAGCAAATATTAATACAAATAGAGTATATATTAACAGACTTACGTTGGGATATTTTATAGCTATACAAAAATTACTTTAGCAAGTTTTATACCATTAAAATTTCTAATATCTCTCTGTAAATCAAACTAGTAGCTTTATTGATTTTTAAATTAATGTTTTGAACTATCATATTGCTTTCATTGTTCTAATTATTTGAATCTTTTATGTTTTATATTATAAATAATTTAATTGCAGGTCGACAGCATTGAAGTATATTAAACAACCTTTATACAATTTTCGAATAATAACTAGGAGGTATTAATATAGAGGAGAATATTTTTTAACTTATTAATACTGCTTTATCTGAGTTTAATTCACTAGCTGTTAGATTTCGGTAAAAAGTATCCAATCAGTTGATCTTCCATTACCTTTATATATCTATCTATACAACTAGATTTAATTTAAAATAATATTTAATACTTCTAGTATAACTACCTAAATTTATAAGTAATAACTGCTCAGTTTATAATTTTGAGGAGTTGTGAAAAGTTGGATAGTTTTTGGGAAACTTTTAGACAAATGTTAATAGCTACTACCTTCCATTGGGAGTCATATGAATTATGACAGTTATGGCTACATTTTTATATGAAACTTCTCTTGAGATAGTAAGCTATCTAAAACAACATTTTATTATTTTATTCATTCACCATGTGGTTTGTTGGTAATAATTTGATAATGGAAGGATGAGTATACTCCGTTGCCACGGAGGGGTGCGAAGACTTTCCGGACACAACTGTACCTGGTCGGTATATGATTCAGAAATTATATTCCGCCAATGCTTTTGCTTGCCGATTTTTCTTCCGTTCTATTTCTTAGTGGTGAGGAAGTGTTACAGATTTTGGTGGTCAGTATAAATGGCAGCAGATTTTTCTTTACCCAAAAGGCAAGATCATCATTGTTTAAATACTTCCATTATCACTAGTAGTTCCATGATGTGAACATCGTAGTTTCGTTACACAGAATTTGATTTTCGTGAATATAGCGCTAGCGGGTCTTGTTTCATCTCTTGAAATTGTGACAGAATTCAACCCAGGGCGAAATTGCTTGCATCAGTTTCCACTACCGTATCTAGTCAAGAAGGGAAGTGAGAAGGTATGGGTGCTGTAACGAATTTTCTTTGAGAATTTCGAAAGCCGTATTCTGTTCAGTACCCCAACATAAGTTTTGGGGTTACATTCCAAGGTTTCAAGGAATGGCTTGCAAATTCTTGAGAAGTATTGAATGAAACATCAGTAAAAATTTGCAAATCTGATAAAGACTTAAACTTCCTTAACTGACGTAGGCGCCTTCCATTCTGTTATGGATTTAACTTTTCTTTCCCACTTTTTCACTACTTCGATATTGACGATATAACCAAGTAATTCAACCTCGTTGACGAGAAATATTAATTTTTCCAGGTTCACCTCCACATGGTTTTCCTTTAGTTTCTATAGGATCTTTTTGACCAACAGAATATAGTTCTTTTCATTTTCTGAGTATATCAGAATATCGTCTAAGTAGACAACCACTCCTTGGTCTAAAAATTCACGTAGTATTTCTTGTATCATTAATGGGAACGTAGCGGGTGCGTTAAGTAATACCCAAGGAATTCCCATGTACTCGTAGTGCCCATAACGGCATTGGAATGCTGTTTTCCGTTCATCTGCTTCCCCTATTCGTACCAAATGATACGTCTTTTTAAAGTCTATTTTAGAGAAAATCTGGGATCCTTCCACTTGGTTTCTGACTTCCCTCATGATAGGTATCGGGTACCTGTCTGTGACTGTAACTGAATTCAAACCTCAGTAAGGAACTACTAGCCCTAGTTTGCCATCTGCCTTTGGAACGAAGAGAACCTGAGCGCGGGCTGGTTATTTGTATTATTATTATTATATCTCATTACACTTATAGAGCCCAGGGGCTATGAAGCACAACTAACATACATAATAGTACACCTCTCTATACCTGGTCCCTGAAATCATTCTCTTACAGGACAGTCAGACTCATTCGTTTGGACCCAGTCAAAGCGCTAACAACCTCTAAACAAAGGAAATCTTCCTCTCCGCCTAATACCTAACTAATATAAGGAAATAGATCTAAGGACCTATGTAGCCCTGTTCCTTCTCTCAGTTGCTGCTTGGTGTGCGGTAAGGGAGGTGGGAGACTCCTTGGAGTTGGCTGGGTGAGAGTTGCCGCAGTTGCTGCATAGGATTGTAGTGTGAAGACATGCCTTGCCCTTGGTAGGGCAATCTGATCTACCCCAGGTATGGAGGTGGGCAGGGCTTTCTGGAGAGCAAATGTTGCAATGTTGGGTGCCAGTACACTGGGATAGCTGGTGGCCAAAGGCTAGGCATTTGGTGCATTGGGTGTCAGGACCAAAGGACAAGTAGAGTTGAACCTTGAACTTCTTCCCCAAGAGTGAGAGGCCTCTGGTGAGGGCTTTTTCTGTGGAGTCTTTGCCGGCAATGGTGAGGACCATAGCAGATGCTGCTTTGTCCTGGCGTTAGGCTTCTGTGGTGAGCCATCTAGGAGGGCGGGGGAGGAGGTTGCCTGGGTTGCACTCTCCAATCTCTGACTGAACAGTGTTGAAGGAGGTAGCGGTAGGAATGACGTGTAGGATGACCTTTTGCCAGATTTCATCAGTTCTGAGGCCAGTTGCAGCCGGTATGGTGGCTCTGATGGGTTCCTCAATAGCAGAGCGGTGGGCTTGGTGGACAGAGGAGGCAGGTGTGTCGTCCTTTCTTAGAAGAAGGACATGGTGGTTGGCCGTGAACTCAATTGTTGCAATGAGGGGCTTCTTGATTGCGGTGTTGATTGCATCATGGATGCTGAGGGGGCTGGATGAATCAGGTAGGATTGAGCCATCTCTTTCAATGACAATGGTACGGTCGCGTTTGATCAAAACAGCGGCTTGTGTAGTTTTGTTTGGTGAAGTGGAAGGAGGTTAGGCAGGGACTATACTGGCAACATTCTGGGCCCAGGTTTGCTGTGGTGGTAGAGGGGGCAAGGTAGGTTGTTGGCGTGGTGCTGGTGGTTGGTGTTGTAGTTGGTACACAAGGTGCGCAACTTGAGAGGTAAGGGTAGCTACTTGATCCTACAGGGTCTGAATGTCTTTGATATGGCGATTCTGAACCGGCATCAGGTGTTCCTGGAGGGCTTGGAAGGCTTCTTTAAGTCTGGTTGTGCATAGTGAAATGCGAAGGTTGGTGTTTTCCACACTACCAACTGCCCTTGGTGAAAAGGTAGGGAAAGTAGAGTATACCTCTTCTGACACGGCACAGGAAGGACGAGCAGAGACTGTCTGGACTGGGTCGGCAATGCGTTTACCCATATGAGTGTCTTCAGGCGAGGATGGGTTGTTTGGTTGCTTGGTTGAAAGGGTGGGGTGAAGGGGGTGGCCACAGGGTTTGAACCACCCTTCCCTCTGCCCCTACGTCTATGAGACATCAGAGGGTTCTGGGAAGGAAATCAGTTGATAAAGATGAGGGAAACCAGTAAAGAGGGAATGATTTGTTGATGAATAGTGTTAAAAGAGAATGGGTGAAAAGGTGAGGATTGGTTGTTGACCAACGAAGTGGAAGCTTGGTGAAAAATTTGGTTTGATTTTTTCTACTAATATTGTATTCCTATCAACTATAGCTAATACTAAACCCTGGCCTCAAAGGCATTGTGATATAGCATGCCAAACTCTGGCAGCCCGCACTAACGAACAAAGTAAACCACCACAAACCAAACAAAAATAAAAACAAAAACAAAAACAAAACAAAACCAAACAACCCCACACCAGAACATCACCAAGCTCACGGACGCACGGCACCCTCCTAGCTCACATTCACTCTAACTGGTAGGGAATCTAAATCATCCGTCCCATAAAATTACACATGCCAAGTGCTGCAATCGCGGACATACCGGCACTTCCATACCTCTAAACAACCTAAAGTATTCTCTACATGACGAACCAACTCCCCGGCCAATTTACATACCCGCCTACAAACACACATCCGATCCACAACAGGTATGGAATTCAACACAACTTGATGTACACCATCTCGGTCCATGCAACCAAATTCCCTAAACTCAGCCAAACACACCATAGCTCGTCACCGCAACAAGCAAAAGTCCATCTCTTTAATGTGGCTCTTCAACACCGCTAAACTTGTGGTCACCACCCCACACACAACACAACAAGCCCCGGCGTGGTCCGCCAAAAAGGCAAACTCACCCTCCTCACTTCCGTTTACCAGCGCAACACCATTGACGGTCCATAGAGGACTTCCCACCTGCTGAACAAGTGATGGCTTGAGGCACAATACCACCAGCCACCAGGATTTTATTATCACCGATCTGGATTAAGATTTGTGAAGAGAAGTGGTTGCTTCCGACAATCCGGACATCGCTGACCTTCAATGTCCACCCTGACGAGCGCAGCCCAACATATTGCTGACTCTGCCAGCACTCCACCCACAGTCCAACCTTCGAGTCATCAATTAAATTATCCCGTGCAGGACCCCGGTCAATCTCAATATCGCATTTGAAGAGCTGGAACCTCGCATCAGTCACATCGCAGTCCACGTGACGCGACCTAGGTCCAGTCCCAGTCCGTAGTCTGATGAGCACATGGAAGTCCCATTTCGTCAGGCCCCTGATGTGTTTGGGCGACCGACGCAGTTTGTAATAATAGTCGAGACTATCCGCTCAGTGCCCCGCCAACCAATCCTTCCTTCGAATGTCCTTTGCCAGCATGCCATTCCCAACACCCATGTTCAGCGTCCCAGCGTCCAGGACGGGCAGGGACCTGCCCATCTCGGAAGCCTGATCAACGAGCTCATTACCCATCACCTTTGCATGTCCGGGAACCCAGTATACCTCCAGTTTCCCAACCCGTGTGATCGCAGGCAGCCAAAGAGCAGTGGCAGCGCAACTGGTAACCTCAACCACCAAGCAGGTAATCATATCAACACCTGGGGCGCAGTCAACAAAGGCCACCACATCTGACCCTTCGGAGATACTCATTAGCCCTTTATACAGAGCGTATATCTCGCATTCCAGAGCACACCAGCAGCCAGGAAGACTATATGCAGTCAGTTCTCCACAAAGCCCACCACCTTCATACCAAACATGCGCACCACCAGACCTGTCATCTGTGGACAACCATCTGTAAAGATAACCAGGGTATCACTGTCCTTCATGCTGTCTATCAATTGGTGGCATTTCTAAATGGTGGTCACTTTGTCCCAACAAACACCACTACCAAGGACCACATCCACCACCTCATCTATCTCCACAGCCTCAGGAGTAATCACTTCCACCACCCAGTCACGTCTAACTGTGCCGAAAAACGGAAGATCGTTTCTGAAGCAGTAAGTTAACATGCGCACATTGCAATGGATTCTAAGGTACCGGCGCATGATCGCAACGGGACCCACACCCAACTCAGGATCTTATGCGTTAAGTGCCAAACGTGAGGGTAACCGAAACTAGTGACGTAGGCAGTCGTTGCCATGTACTTGTATCCTTTTAACATAGTCAGGATAGCATGAAAGAAACTCCAAGCCATGGTACACAGTCAGAAGGTAAGTTCCTCGTCATAGCCCAAACACATCACACGAACTCAGGCCTCCATCCCCACTAAATCTTGTGGAGATTGCCGAGATCCTGTTCCGCACCTCCAAGCCTCTAGCCAGCCCGTAAGTGACGTGGGCAGACCAATTGAGGCGAATGATGAACCTAGATCCTTGCACTCGGAGATCGTCAGAGGGTTCCACCATCCTCCCCAGCAACTCAATCCCATCCCACGGGACATCCCCAAACCCAATCCACTCGGTCTTCAACCCACTAAAATCTAGTCCTCAAGACCGTGCCAGGCGGCTGCAATCCTCCAAATACACTTTAGCAGTCTCTACAGCAACATCCTTGTCCGCTGCTGCAACTGCAATCATACCATGATCAACATACGAAACCACAATCTGGCTAACTGTGGGGCTATAGCGCAGTCTTGGCCGCATAACATCGGCAATATAACATCTAAACAGGAAGGGCGACAGCAGGGATCCCTGAGGCACACCATTATTGACGAAAAATACCCGCGAGATCCTGCAGTTGAACCTAAATCACCTCTTGCTGGCAGACATCCATCGCCGAATCCAGGTGTTGATACAAGCTTGACACCTCCTGGTCATGAGGAATTAAGATAGCAGATTGTTATCCAATTTATCAAATCCACCTTCGAAGTCCATCAAGATGAGTAGTCTCTTGAGATGCGTGTTGTCCTGCAGAAACTCCAAGACAGTAGATATGGCATCATGCCAACGCCTCTTAGCCTGGGAGCCAAATTGCCTCTCCTCCAACTCCCAACAACCGGCAAGACTCTTCAGCGCTATCATCTCCAGGACCTTTCTCAAAGTCGGTAACAGGGCAATCATGCGCCTCGCTTTAACCACATCATCGGGCGGCTTGGCAGCCTTTCGTTTGAGCACCACATCTCCTTCATGAAAATCCTGGTTATTATAGACATTGAGGGACCTTTTCGGAAGGTGGTAGATGGAAAAGAGGGCACGCAACCCAATGACTGCTCGCTCTCTCCTCGAGTGTTGGTGAAACGCCAAAAGGACCAAGATATGAACCCTATTAAGGAAAAAGCTAACAGGAACTAGTTTGGCTGAGGAGGTCTGATTGACCGAAACTATGAGGGCATGGTCGCAAACATCCACAAAACGTCTCAAAAACGAAAGGCCGACACATTCGTCGAAGTGCTTAAGAAAGCAAGAATACCGTGACCAAGATGATACAACTGCCTAGAATGTATCGCACACATCGAAACGGAAGGAAAAAGAGTCCAGGTTCGGATGCTATCAAATTCTGGTTCTAATATCTTCCTAATGAACGCTCGTCTTGTAAGAGAATATGATATTCCCTATAAAACAGGATAATATCCTACAGAATTTCTAGGATTCGATGGCTTGGCCACTGAAAGTGGCTGCAAAACATTTTACTTGCCAATTTTGATTAGAAATCAAGACAAAATTCAACCGATCGGAAATCTCCTGTGAAATTGCAAATGCTGGAAACTACGACCTTATTATTCTTTTCAGATGGTGTAAGGAACATGACTTGACGAATATTGAACAACCAGAAAATTGGTACTTTGCTGAAAAATCATGTCAGGACCACGAAATCAATGAAGGATTAGAGGATATGTGGAAGTATGACGAAAGGGTAGTCTTTGATCAAAATGCACAGGTCGTAGGAAGAATACTAGTCGTTTTTTTGAGTCTCCGGAATGGCTCAGTGTAAGGTATCCTGCTGTGGGGTAAGTGTTACCTTGGCAAATCTGTAAGTAGTTGATCAATGGGATACACATTTTCTCCCGTGTAACATTCCTCATCAGCAAACAACCACAACTATGGCAGCAGTGAATCACCCAGAAGGTAAGCATGACAAACTTAATCCACTCTGTTTAGTGAAGGTACTCATATTAGAGGTATCACAGGGAGAGAAATTACCCCTCGCAGACTAGCAGCAATTATTACTATGCGAGAACTCAGCTAAGAGTTTAAGGAAATTAAAACGCGTACAGGTGTTGCAATTTCAACTGCAAGTGATATTCACCATCACACGATGAAAAATGCAATCGCGAAACGAGAGGCAGCTACACCTAGTGCTCTGGGTGAAGCTGGACTGGAAGAAGTTTGGGACTCTAATGGTTTTGGCCCTGTCGGGGGGGGGGGAAGGATTCTTGGCGAGTGAAATGGACAGAGCGGGATAGAGGAGGGAGATGCGAGGGAGGGATAGGGATAATATATCACTTACTGAGCTGCTCTCGAAGGATTGCTTGGATAAGAATCCGCATTCTGGGTATCCGAAGGCTTTATCGGATGCGGGAATCGACCACCTCGTCTCCACTGTAAGGAGCAACTTCACCACACGGCGCATGTGTCTTGTCGATATTCGGAGAGAAGCTGGGCTTTTTCATGTTTGTGATTCCACTGTTTGGAAGGCTCTGCGGTCGCGGGGTATAAGAGCATAGAAAGAGCTTTTTAAGATTATTCTCAAGACTGAGAATACAGTTGTACGGCTTAAATACTGTATGGAGAGAGAGGCCTGGGGAATAGAGGAATAGAGAAATTATGGGTTCACAGATGAGATGTCAATTGTGGTGGGCGGGCTCTTTGGGCTGAATCTTGTCTGGCGCGATAAAACAGAAAAGTGGCATGATGACTGTGTGTGATGCAAGAAAAAGCTGGGCGAGAGTGTAATGTGCTGGGGCATGATAGGATGGGGATGGAAAGGACCATTTCATGTATGGGAGATTGAAAGTAGTGAGGAAAAGGAGGAGGCAGTACAATCAATTGCATTGCTAGAGGAAGGAAGAGAGGCCGAGGAGAAGAGGTTAAATGAGGAGTGGAGGAGCTCGGAGGAGTGGGAGGACCTGAGAACCACGGAATTTGCAGCGTTTTCAGCTTAACGGAATGCAGAAAAGTACCAAAATGCACCCAAGCAGCGAGCGCCTCAGACCCATCGGGGAAAAACGTTCGGACTAGCAAAATATAAGCGGGGGGAAGGAAGGGGTATTGATTCTTGGCGCAATGTGAAGTGTGTTGCCCAACCACTTCCTTGGCCTACATGTCGTGAGCGGTTGGAGTCCAATGCTTCCTTTGTGCTAATGGAGGACAATGCACCAGCACATGACTCTATTTTCACTAATGCTCAAAGGGAACAGGAAGGGATTGAGAAGGTGGATTGGCCTGCAAATTGTTGCAATTTCAACCCCATTGAGCATATATGGGCTTCGCTGAAAAGCCGTATCCAAACTCGCCATGGGCATCAGAGAATCATTACTCTGCCACAAATGAGGCTTGTTCTTCAAGAGGAGTGGGAAAGGCTTACAATTGATTAAATCAACAAAGAGGTGGCTAAACTTCCTAGTGTCATGGCTAAATGTATTGGGGTTGAAGGGGGGAATAACTATCACGCTTAACGGGCTGGGAAGGCCAAATAACAGGAAGAATAGGCTGATAGAGGAGAGAATTAACAGGCCGGGCCCAACAGCCAGTATGATTACCACCCATATCATTATTAGACTCGAAAGACTACTAATTAATTTGCACTTCTGACTTCTCAGTCAATGCCGTCTTCATCGTATGTGTGGGCAGAAAAATCCTCCCCGGCACTTCCAGCAAGAAAATCTTAAATGACCGATGTGTAAGTTGACTCTTGGCGTAACTGGGACTGTCACCTACATTCCGGAGACTTAAAAAAAGGCTAGTACAGTGCAAGGACGAACCAGTCGAGAACATCATACATAAGATCCCCAAATAATACCACGATTATGTTCAACTATTCGAGGAGGAAGTTGCCACGCCAATTCCTCCTAGAAGAAAATGGGATCACGCCATTAGAATTAAGGATCGGGAGGAACAGCCTTTCGGCCCAATTTACCCCTTGTCAGCAATGCAACTAAAGGAACTTACGCAGTACCTGGATGTAATCCAACAACAAGGGAAAATTCGACCAAGTCAATCACCTGCTGGAGGTCCAATTCTTTTCGTCCCAAAATCAGATGGCAAACTATGACTAGTACTGGATTACCGAGGCTTGAATTCAATTACCATCGCGGACAGATACCCGATACCTATTATGAGAGAGCTCAGAAAGCGAGTGGAAGGATCCGCGATTTTCTCCATGATAGACCTTAAAAAGGGATAATACTTGGTGTGAATACAGGAAGTTGGCGAATAGAAAACACCATTCCGATGCCGTTACAACCACTACGAGTACATGGTAATGCCTTTCGGATAGGTTAACGCGCCCGCTACCTTCCAATCAATGATGGATGAAATACTGCGGGAATTGCAAGACCAAGGTGTTGTTGTTTACTTAGAGGACAACCTGATTTATTCAGACAACAAAGACGGACCATATTCAACTGGTTAAAATGGTTATGCAGAAACCAAAAGAGAACCAGCTAGCGGTCAACCTAGAAAAATCAGTATTCTATCTCCCAGAAGTTGAATTCCTCACTTATATTATCAATACCGAAGGAGTGGAAATGAGCGAAAGGAAAGTCAAGTCCATAAGAGAATGGAAGGCCCCCACTTCTGTTAAGGAAGTCCAACTCTTCATAGAATTTGCTAATTTTTATCCACTTTTCATTAAAACCTTCTCCTCTATTTGCAAGCCTATCAAGAAAACCTTAAAAGGCGACCCAAAATACTCTTCTTAGGGTAGGGAACCAAACATGCCCTTTGAAATCTTGAAGGACAAATTCGTTACCGCATCCATACTTTGTCATTTTCATCCTAGGCTTGCCACAGTAATCGAAACGGACGCAAGCAATTTCACCCTCTGTTGCCTTCTGTCACAATTTTAAGACAACAAACTCCTTCTGCTGGCGTTCCATTCACGAAAATTGTACGCACCAGAACAGAACCATGAAATTCATGATAAGCAATGACTAGAAATAATGGAAGCATTCAAGAAATGTCGACATTACCTTGTAGCACCAAAGAACCTGTTACAGTTTCTACGGACAACCAAAACCTGCAACATTTTCTCGCTTCACACAAGTGGAATGGAAGGCAGATCCGTTGGGCACTAGCGTTAGCAGTATATTATTTCAAAATTGTAGACTAACAAGGTACAAGAGGAGGAAAGCCTGATGCCTTAAGTAGACAGCCAGAGTACCGTCTAGAGGAGGGAGCTGTGTAAAGCGAACAGTCTATTTTGAAACCTGAACATTTTCAAATCTTTTTAACATCAGCAGAGAGCGACGTGGATGAAGCGACAGGAATGGAGGAAGAATTGCCCAAGCTCCACAACATACATATCGAAGAATTAAGCAAAGCGGCTATAATACCAACAAAGGGATCACGAATGGCGGCTGGTCACGACCTCTATGCATTAAACGATGCCCCACTTTCGGCAAAGGGACAGCTACTGGTCGACACGGGGTTAGCTATCAGTCCACTACAAGGAACATACGGAAGAATCGCGTCTCGCAGAGGACTAGCGATTAAGAATGGAATTGAGGTTGAAGCGGGAGCCATTGATGCAGATTATACAGGTAAACTCAGGGTACTATTGAGAAACCATAGTTTCAAGGACTATCAAATACGCAGGGTGACCGCATAGCGCAACTGATAGTAACTCAAATCGAAAACTCAGAATTGATGGAAGTCAAGGAGTTAGATGGAACGAAGCAGGCAAACCAAGGTTTCAGAAGCACCGCTTTTGTTCCTACTTGAACGCTAGAAACAGAGACAACAATCACTACGAAAGGTATACTGCAAGTTGTCACAGGAACTAATAAATATTTCAATAAATCGGACGAACTACAAAACACCCAGTCAAGAGAGGAAATCATCTTGATGTCAAACTCGACTCTAGGAGAGATCGAAATGAAGGTATTTGCTACCGAATTTCACGACCAACTCTTAGATGCTGGGGAGGAAGACGAAGAATGGAAAGAACGAAAGGGAAAGTTGGAAGCTTGGGAAGGAGAAGGGAAGTTGTTACCAAAACAATAGAAAACAGTCAAGGGTTTCCTATACTACAAAAACTGACTTTACGTACGCGACAAAGAAGGACTGCGAACAGTAGTTGCAAGATGATACTATGATTCTAAGGTGGCAGGACATTTTGGACTGGAAAAGACCCTTGAAATAATCAGGCAAGATCTTTATTGGAAAGGGTTGGCAAACTGGATAAATGACTGCGTACGACCTTGTGACGAATGCCAACACAATAAATCTCCACGACACGCCAGGAATGGGTTGTTACAACCTCGACAAGTTCCTTAGGCGGCAAGGGCGTCAATATCTAGTGATTTTATAACAAATCTACCAGAGTCAAAAGGACACACACCAAGTATGGTCGTAGTAGACCGATTCACCAAAATGGCCCCTTTCATCAGTCTACACGAAAATGCAATGGCCAAAGATGTAGCCAAATCCTTTCTACAAGAAGTATGGAAATTACATAGTTTGCCAACCGAGATAGTATCGGACAAGGACGCAAAGTTTTTCAGATAATACTGGGAATCACTGTGTAAGCAGTTGGGAATAGAATGAACAATGTCAACCGCATACCACCCACAAACTGAGGGACAAACCAAGAGGACCAACCAAGTGCTGGAAAGTTACCTGTGAAATTTTGTCAACTACAATCAGGATGATTGGTATCAACTGCTCCAGTTAGCGGAACACGGATACAAGAACTCAGCCACAAACTCACACAAAATGTCACCATTCTTCGCCAACTATGGTTTCCACCAACAAACAGAATGGATGAAGGAAAGAGAAGCTGGAAATCCAGGAGCCACGGTATACGCACATTGAATGAAAACAATATACTAAAAGCATCAATGACCTTGGAACGTAACAGGGAAGCCATGAGAAAATTTTATAATCAAAAGGCGATGGAACAACTAGACATCAAAATTGATGATGAGGTGATGTTAAACGCAAAAAACATCTGCTGCAAACAACCATCTAAAAAGTTAAGTCCCAAACTTTATGAACCGTTCGAGATTTTGGAGAAATAATGCCGTTCATCCTACAAATTAAAAATTTCCGACCGTAGGCATATCCATCTGGTATTTCATGTATCATCACTTGAACCTTACCAAGCATCCATTCTTGCAGGACAAGAGCAACTGTCATGAGCCCCTGCGGAAATCAAGGGAGATTTGGAATGAGAGGATGAAAAAATAGTAAGGAGTGAAAAAATGTCCTACACTTGAAGGGTTTGCGGAGGAAATGTTCCGATGAGTGAACTAAGGTATTTCAGGAAATGAAAAGGTTGTTTGGAGAATGAGAACACCTGGGAACCACCAGAGAGTATGGACCATGCTCCAGAGTTGGTGGGAAGTTTTCATAGAGAAAATCCGGAAATGCGAGGTAGGGCAGAGGTAGAAAAGTACGAAAGGTTTTCCTGCCATGGCTAAGTAAATGCGGCAGGTTTTTTACCAAACAATGCTGAGTTCTAGAAAGAATAAAGAAAAATTAAAAGACTCGTGACGGGGTGGTGGAGGAGGGAGCTCGTGTTAGGCATTTGCAATTCCAACACCCCCCTCTGGCTTCAATGTAGGGCCCGGACGTCGCCCGTAATACCGTGTGAAGTTGCAAGTCATCGGCAAAAATCACAAAATTGGCAGCTCCCCCAGAATACCATAAACGTCATTGCCGTCCGTCCGACCGGAAGCTGTTCGCAGGATATATGAGAGGGGTAGTTTGCACTGCTCATTCAACTGGAATCCAGTATATGATACAAATGATATCTGCGTGAGCTGAAAAGCCTGCGGAATCAGAAAACAATAACGCTTCACGTTGACCGTCTAAAATTGGGTCATAGGTCTACTAAAACGGACAGGAGTTAAGGAGACATAGCTGCAAGCCCATTCTTGCTAGGCACATCAAAGAAGTGATGGAGCACTAAGCCTACCGACTCGACGTAAAGATAATGCAGTCATGCCTCTGTGTTGTCACCATTGTCTGAAATTGAGACTGATCACTGCAATGACAGAGGAACAACTGGTATGTTCGCATTTGAGCGGCATACTCAAACTAAAGTTCATATGGTAAGGACATCATTTACTTCTGACTGGCGGAGTCTCGCACACCCTCAGGTAGACGAAGTAAAATCACCCAAATGACCAGAAGTGTGGAATTATTCAGGGTCTACAAGTGTTTGCACTTAACATTAATAAGACGAAAAACTACTAGTTGTTGCGTAGGTACTTTGTTAGTAAATTTATTAGATGTACCGGCCGCAGATACTCACGCGGGATATAAATATTAGAGTTCCTCCCCAGCTATTAGAACACACAGCAACGGAGAAGAGATCTTATCAATATAACAAGTTATTACCTACACTTTTTACTCTTAGTAGTTTTAGCGAAACGAGTATCAGCAATAAAACCAAGACACCTTCCTGACACGTCTCGGTTATCGAACAGTTAAAATGCTTAACCTTACTCTACTGATCACCGAGTTGGTTACTCGTAACATTATCCTTGGGCAACGTCTCTGTCAGGAAATAACGAACCGATACACGTGTACCACGGAAGATCGTGAAGCAAAAAGGGGTATGGATAAGGTCCACTACAAGCGGAAAATTTCCACTCTGTTATTAAAAATAGAAACCCTTAACATTAAAGTACAATTAACTGGTATTGCATGGCCAAAATCTATTGAAGAACAGGGTTCCTTTGCTAATACCAGAAAGGCTTTCGCTGGAAATGGACGCCCTCTACACTGAATGGTTGGCAGCGTTAAGGAAATGCACGCAGCGTCATGAAGAATGGAGACTTGACCAAATAGTATCTTTACTAGAACAATTCAGCCCAGCAAAATCTTCGAACTGGAAGGACAGCGACAACAAAAATGCTGAACCACAACCAGCAAAAAGCATAAGCAGTACACCAAAGCTAAACGCGCGGCATCTAAGCCAAGCAAACAAGAACGCAGGACCTCGACATCAAACAAAGCTGAAAAATTGGGAATGTCCACGGAATAGGAGAAAAGGCACAGGGGCATTCTGCAAAACCTCATCGACGTAAGAAAGAAAAACATGAGGTATAAATGATTTGGTTTGACAAACCATGAATGGAAAACTTGCCAGAGAGATATTCAAGTAACAGCAAATGAGCGGGCTCCTTGAAAGGGTACCTGCAAGGAGGATCGGAATGATCACCAACCCGTTAAGGGACGTCTACATGTGACTTGGGTAAATGAAAACCAACCACCTACTCCAATGGCACAAGTTGCCGGGATCGAAAAGCCTACACGGGTATGGGAAAACCTTTCGGATCATGAAATAGAAACTTAAGGGAAATTCGGCACCGATGGCGACTGCGATCGGGTAGTCTATATGACGGGTGCTGCAATAGGCATGCATTTTTATAGCAAGCGAAGAAACAATGAGAGGAAAAATCTCCCCCCTGCTGGTGGTAACGACCCCCAACACCTCAACCGGAGAAAATCGATGATTGTAGTCGGACATGTGTTCCGAAAACTGAGGCGTCGCCGATAAGGACCAACGTGGAATTCAAACGAAGTCAGGAGGAATCATGCTAGGGATAGTCAGGAGGGGCGACGCAGAAGACACATGTGAGTAACGAGGCATCGTTCGCTCAAGCGCTAAATACCGAATACACTCTGGATAACGCTCTATACTTGCTCTCACAGATAGAGTCTCCCTTGAATTGATTCTGCGGTCCCAATGTATAAATTCTTTGACCGATATGATCCTATGCAATGAGGATGGAGAATAAGCAAGGGAAGGATAGAACGTGGTCATTGGCCAGCCCTACGAACCCGACGGCAATACTGTGTACCTTTCTGGACGATCGTGGATACCCCCCAGACTGGGCTTGCAGGTTGTAAATGCAGGATGAGAGGGAACCCTTTGGAAAGGGGTAAATACTCCTAGTAGTGGGCTGACTGCTGACCCAAAAATTAGAAATTGTGGATGGATGAAAGGTCACGCAACCCTATAACTGCTCGCTTTCTCCTCCTGTGTTGATGAAACGACAACAGACCAGGTTAATAACCCGATTAAAGGAAAAGGCTAAAAGGAACTAGTTTGGCTGAGTAGGTCTAGTTCACCAAACCTATGCGGGCATGATATCTAACATCCACAAATGTCTCAAAAACAGAAAGCCGATACTTTGGTCAAGGTTCGGAAGAGGGTAAGGATACCTCGACCCAGACGATACAATTGCCTAGAAGCCATCGTACATATTGAAACGGGAGCAAAAAGAATGCAGGTGCACGTGGTATTAGATTCTGGTTCCAATATCTTCTTAATCAATGCTCCACTGGTAGGAGAATACGATATTCCCTATAAGACAAGACAAAACCCTATGGAAATCTTGAGATTTCATGGCTCGGCCACTGAAAGCAGTGCAAAATAATGTACTTGTCCAACATTGTTAGAGATCGGGACGAACTCCCAGCGATCAAAAATCTCCTGTGAAATTGCAAATGGGGGAAATTATGACCTTGTTATTCTTTATGGATGCTGTAAGGAACACCAGATGAAAAATATTGAAAACCTGGTAAAGTACTATTTTTCTGAAAAATCATGCCTACACCACGAAGATGATGAAAAATAGGGGGATATGTGGGAGTATGAGGAGACTGTAGTTTTCGACCAAGTTGCACAAGTCATAGAACGAATACAGTGTAAGGACGAACCAGTTGAACACATCTTACATGAAGTCCCTGTACAATATCACCACTATGTTCTACTTTTCGAAGATGAAGTCGCAATGTAAATGGCCCCCCATGAGGAAATGGGATTACACCATCAGGATTAAGGAAGGGGAAGAACAGCCTTGGGGTCCAATTTACCAGTTGTCGGCAATGCAACTTACAGAACTTCGAAGGTCTTTCTATAAAATGCTGCCACCAGGGATAATCCGACCAAGTCAATCCCCTGCCTGCACTCCAATTCTCTTCCTTCGAAAAGGCAGATGGCAAACTATGACTAGTAGTCTATTACCGCGGTTCAAATTCAGTTACTATCGCGGACAGGTACCCAATACCTATTATGAGGCAACTCCCAGACAGCGTGGAAGTATCCCAGATTTTCTCTAAGATGAACGTTAAAAAGAGGAATTACTCGGTACGAATAGCAGAAGGTGATGAATAGAAAACCGCATTTCGATGCCATTATGGGCACTACCAGTACATGGTAATGCCTTTTGGATTACTTAGCGTGCCTGCTATTTTCCAATCAATGATGCACAAAATATTGCGTGAATTCTTAGACAAAGAAGTCGTTGTCTACTTAGATGATATTCTGATATAATCAGAAAACGAAATAGACCATATTCAGCTGGTCAAGTGGGTTCTGCAGAAACTAAAGGAAACCCAGCTGGCAGGCAGCCAAAAGAAATTGGTATTCCATATCAAGGAGGTTAAATTTCTAAGTTATATTGTCAATACAGAAGAAGTGGAAATGAGCGAAAGAAAAGTTGAGTCCATAAGAGAATAACAGGCACCTACGTCCGTTAAGGAAGTCCAATAATATATCATTGGATTTGCAAGTTTTCATCGATGTTTCATTCAAAACATCTCGGTGATTAGCAAGCCAATCATGGAAACCCTTAATGGTAACCCAAAAAACTTTTATTGGAGTACTAAACAAAGCACATCTTTCGAAGTTCTGAAAGAAAAATTCCTGAACACTCACATACTTTGTCATTTCTATCCTGGGATAGATACGGTAGTGGAAACCGATGCAAGCAATTTCGCCCTTGGTTGCATTTTGTCACAATTTCAAAATAGGAAACTACATCTGGTGGCGTTCCATTCAGGAGAATTAAATTCTGCGGCCAAAACTACGAAATTCATGACAAGGAACTACTAGTGATAATGGAACTATTTGTAGAATGGAGATATTACGTTTAGAGTATGGAAAAACCAGTTACGGTTTATACCGACTACCAAAATATGCAACACTTCCTTACTACTGAGAAATATAATGAAAGATAAATCCGGTGGGCAAAAGGATTAGAGGAATATAATTTCACAATCATTTACTGACCAGCTACAAACGGAGGAAAACCTGATGCCTTAAGTAGACAGCCTGAGTACCATCTAGAGGAGGGAGCTGCCTGTACCGAGCAGTCTATTTTGAAACCGGAACATTTTCAAATCCCTTTCACTGCAATAGCAAGCGAAGAAGATGAAGGAAGAGAAATGGGAAAGGAATTACTGAAGCTTTACAATATACGAATCAAAAGATTGAGCAAAGCGGCCATAATATTGACAAAAGGATCAAGAATGGCAGCTGGTCACTACATCTACACGTTTACCAATGCCCTACTTCCGGCAAATACACAGTTCCTGATTGATACTGGTGTTGCTGTCAGCCTACAAAAAGGAACTTATGGAAGAATTGCGTCTCGCAGCAGACTTGCAAGTAAGTGCGGAGTAGAAGTTGGTGCTGCAGTCATCGATGCAGACTATACAGGAGAACTCTCGGTACTCTTATGAAACCATCACTTTAGGGACTACCTAGTTCGAAAAGGCAACAGCATAGCCTACTGATTCATCCTCTGATCAGCAACTCAGGAATAATGAAAGTCAACAAGTTGGACCAGACAGAACATGCAGGCCAAGGTTTCAGAAGCCAAGATTTCTTCCGAACACCAATCTGAGTAAGTGCAAAATGTATGCCTTCAAAGAGTATATTACAAGCAATTGCTGAAATTAAGGAAAATTTCGACAAAGCGGACAAACAAGACAATCCCTAATCAAGACAAGAAAGAATCTGAATGACGAACTCTACTCTTGTACAAGTAGAAATAAAGACGTTCACTATTTAGATCCTGAATCAAGACCTAACTGCTGCAGGGCAAGATAGTGAATGGGCCGAATGACTAAAAGAGCCAGAAAGTTCGAACCAGATGGGAAACCGTTACCAAAGCAATGGAAACTGAAAGGGAGGTTCCTCTAATACAAAAATCGCCTCCATGTACCAGACAACGAGGAGTTAAGGACAGTAATTGCGAAAGGATGCCATGACTCCACCGTTGCAGGATATTTCGGACGAGAAAAGACCCTGGAAATAATCGCGCGAGATTTTTACTGGAAAGGCTGGGTGAATTGGATAAATGACTATGTATGGTCATGTGACGAATGTCTATATAATAAATCTCCACGACACGCCAGGTATTGATTGCTACAACCTCTAAAAGTCGGTTAAGCAGCATGGGTGTCAATCTCTACCAACTTGATCACCCATCTGCCAGAGTCACAAGGAGGCACATCAATTATGGTCGACGTAAACTGATTCCATAAAATGGCTCCTTCCATGGGCCTACATGAAAATGCATCCGCAAAAGATGTAGCAAAGGTTTCTCTAAGGAAAGGTTGGAAACTACATGGGTTGCTAACCAAAATAATATCGGACATGGACGCAAAGTTTTCCGTAGAATTCCGGACATCTTTACACAAGCTACGGGGAATAAAACGAAAAATGTCAACCGCATACGACCCACAGACGTACGGACAAATAGAGAGAACCAACCGAGTGCCGGAAGGCTATCTACGAAATTTCGTCAATTACAATCAGGATGATTGGTACCAACTCCTCCTATTAGCAGAACATACATACAACAAATCTGCCACGAATGCTCACCAAATGTCACCATTCTACGCCAATTACGGTTCACACCCTAAGTTGAAATGGATGAAGGAAAGAGAAGCCCAAAATCCAAGGGCTACGATCTACGCGCATCGGATAAGAACAATACGTCAAAAAGCAGGCAAGACATTGGAACGTACAAGGGAAGCCATGAGGAAATATTACGACAGACAGGCAATGGAACAACCAGAGATTAAAGGTGGCAATAAGTTGATTTTAAATGGGAAAAACATCCGTTCCAAGTGACTGTCGGAAAAGCTAAGTCCATAGCTTTGAGGACTATTTGACGTCTTGGAAAGAAGAAGATACTGATCCTACAAACTGAATATTTCTGACCGCTGGCGTGTTACTCCGTATTCCATGTTTCGTTACAGGAACCCTACTGAGTATCAATTCAAACAGAAAGAGAACAACCACCATGAGCTCCTGAGAAAATCAAGGAAAATTTGAAAGGGGAGGTTGAAAAATAGTGAACAGTAAAATAGTCTTATACACTAGAAGGGTTCGTGGAGAGAATGTTCGGATGCCCGAACTAAGGGATTTTGTGAAATGGAAAGGTTGTTCGGAGGATGCGGACACCAGGGAACCACCAGGAAGTATGGAACAAGCTCAGGAATTGGTAGAGATTTTTCATAGAGAAAACCTGGAAATGGCTGGTATGGCAGAGGTTGAATAGTTCCAAAGGTTTTCCTGCCATGGCCAAGCAAATGCGGAAGGTTTTTTGCCCTACAATACTAACTTCGAAAAAGGTTAAAAAAGAATTAAGAAATGAAGAGACTCGTGACAAGGTTTTGGAGGAGAGAGCTCATGTTAGGAATATGGATTTCCTACACCGCCCTCAGGCCCTGATGTAGGGCCCCCGCACAGCCCCTGCAGTACCGTGTGTAGTTGCTAGCAACCAGCAAAATTGTGGAATTGGCAGCATTCTGATAACACCTGATACGTTGTGGCCATCCGTCCAACTGGAGGTTGTTCGCAGGATAAATGAGAGGGGTAGTGTGCACTTCACAGACAGCTGGAATCCAGTGCATAATACACATGGTAATCGGATGGGCAGAAAAACCTACCCAATCAGAAAAGTGTAATACTTCATGTTGGGCGACTACAAATAGTCATAAGGCTCCGAGAACGGACAAGAGTTAAGGAGCCACAGCTGCATGGTTATCTCACTTGGCAATTAAAGAATCAATGGAGCAATGAGCCTGCCAACTCTATGTGAAGATAACATAGTCATGCCTCTGTGTTGTTACCATCGTCTGATATTCAGGCTGAACACCTTGGTCGTGTGAGCCATATGCTGTCCCAACACACCCTTCTGGCGCCCCCCCGATGTAGGGCCTGTGCATCATCTGCATCACCTTATGAAGTTGCTAGTTACCAGCCAAAATCGCGGAATTGGCAGCTTCACCATAACACCCTCTACATCATTGCCGTCCGTCTGACCGGAAGCTGTTTGTAGGATATATGAGAGAGGTAGTAAGCTCTGTTAATAGAACTGGAATCTAGTACGGGAGTTAAGGAGATGTAGCTGCAAGCCCATTCTCACTAGGCAAATCAAAGAAGCGATGCAGCACTAAGCCTACCGACTCTACGTAAAGATAAGGCAGTCGTGTCTCTGCGTTGTTACCATTGTCTGATATTGAGACTGATCACCTCAATGACAGAGGAACGACTGGTATGTTCGCATTTGGGGGGCATACTCAGACTAAATTCAAATGGTAAAGGAATCATTAACTTCCGACTGGCAGCATCTCGCACACCATCAGGAAGAGGGAGTTATAATAGTCGAATGACCAAAAGCGGGAAAGTATTCAGGGTCTACGAGTGTTCGCACTCAGGATTGATAAGACAAAGGACTAGTAGTTGCTCTGGAGGTACTTAGTTAGCATGGGTATTAGATGTACCAGCCGCAGCAACTCACGCATGATATAAATATAAGAGTTCCGCCCCAGCTATTAGACAGAGAGCAACAAAGAAGAGATCTTATCAATATAAAAAGTTATTATCTACACTTCTTACTCTTAGTAGTTTTAGAGAACCGAGTATTAGCGATTATTATTATTACAAAGCATTCCAAACATCACTCTGTTATTGAACACATTAACTCTTAACCATACTCTACCGAGCTCTGAGTGGGTTACCCGTAACAGGTAGTAGAGGAACAACTGGTATGTTCGTATTTGGGTGGCATAATCCAGACTAAGTCCATATGGCGAAGGCATTGTTAACTTCCCACTGGGGGAGCCTTGCACCCCTCAGAAAGACGTGGTTAAAATAAAGCTGCATGACCAGAAGCGAGAAAATATTTATGGTCTACGAGTGTTCGCACTTAGGTTGATAAGATGTTAGTTGCGCAATTGTCGCGGAGGTACATATTTAGTATAGGTGTTAGAAGTATTGGCCACGGAAACTCACGTGTGATATAAATATAAGAGTTTCTCCCCAGCTATTAGACAGACAGTAACAGAGAAGAGATCTTATCAATATAACCAGTTATTATCTACACTTCATACTCTTAGTAATTTTAGTGAACCAAGTATTAGCGACTTAATTACGATGCCTTCCTGACACTACTCCGTTACTGAACACTTAAAACTCTTAACCTTGCTCTACTGAGCTCTGAGTTGGTTACCCGTAACAACGGGTTGGATGTGTAACGTGAGCTGTTTTTCCACCCATTTGCTGTGCGTCGCTTAAGTGTTTTCTGCTTGGCTGTTGTAGCCTTGGTCCGGGGTACTGATCGTTTCAGCATCTTAGCTAGCACTGCATATGTCTGATTTTTGTACCACTTAAACAAATAAATGAACTTGATTTCAATTCTATCCCCCCGCTATGAGACAGTTAGCAACAAAGAAGTGACCTTATCAATATAATAAGGTATTATCTACACTTCATACTCACTGTAGTCTTAGCGAACCCAGTATTAGCGATAATAATTACGACGCCTTCTTGACATTTCTCTGTTATCTGATACCTTAAAGCTTAACCATACTCTATCTAGCTCTAAGTTAGTTACCCATAACACTTATCATTATATCAAGTTATATTACTACTTGATTATTACTATTACGAAACCTTCCTGACATTACCCCATCATCGAATACCTAAACTCCTAGATTTATTCTACCGAGTTTTGAGTTCTCTACCAGGAACAAAGATAACCTTGGAGTTGGATGCTCAATTTGGCTCATGCCCTGAAAGTTGACAGAGATGCTGCAATATGGGAGAGGAGGATGTCTAACAGTAGGACTCCAGAGAATTTCAATTATATATTTAATAGGATAAAAGTTGATGCAACTTCAATTCGGATATAATTTGATGTTCGTTGATTGGTAGCTCTTGGAAGAAAGACAAGGACGTTTACTAGCGCTCCACGGACAGCAATAATGTAGCAAGCTGTTCCTACTACGATGCGCCAAGCCTCGTTGATCGTGCCGCCTTGCTCTGCCCTCACCCGGCCTTCCTTGCAATACCTGTAGCCTACTCTTGTAACGTACTGTACGAGTAGTTTGCCCGCAGCAGTCCCCCCACAAAATATTCACCCCCCCTTGTCATCCGGTCACGTGAATCTTTTCATTTCAATGTGGATATTCCTTCCAATTTCTACAAACCTGTTTCTCCATCATTCCGCTGGATCAGCCGACCATCGATAAGTCACATTTATTCCTGTTTTCCTCTCTACGAGTATCTCTTGCTCCCCCCGCTAAGCCCGAGCCTCTTTTTTTCGTTCCCTTTTCAATCAATCTCAACTAAGGTTGGATTGAAATTTGCTCCACGCTCCTGAAACCCTCGGCTGGACAAGAAGGCTCAACGAAATGTTAACATTATCTGAGAAGCCGGCACTGCCATCGAAGGAGACCGTCAAGGAGGGAATACAGCAGGATATGCAGGCAAACAAATCTCCCTTGTTATCTGGCCTTCGGTCACTGGCTGCTGGGGGTGTTGGAGGGGTTTTCGCTGTCATCTGTGGTTTGTATAAGCGCGCTTTGATCCTACTTTATCGCTAACCTCAGCTCAGGCCACCCATTTGACCTAGTCAAGGTCCGCCTTCAAACAGTCGAGAAGGGTGTTTACTCTGGTGCTATTGATGTCGTGAGGAAAACTGCAGCTCGTGAGGGCATGGTGAGGGTATGTTCCGAGAAGATACTTTGATCCTTTCAATTAACTCCACAAACTCGAGGTTGTGATCTTTGAGAGAAAAAAACAAAGCAAGGACTGAATGGCATGTGAGCAGGGGTTGTATGCAGGTGTATCTGCACCTTTGATCGGTGTCACACCGATGTGTGAGTTTCTGTCTATCATGTAAAATTTACCTTGCACACGTGCTAACTGCTGGTCACAGTTGCTGTATCTTTCTGGGTTCGTCACCAGTCGCTATTCTGCTCTGCCAAAGCTGATAAATTCTAAAGGGTTACGACGTCGGTAAAAGCCTTGTCCACCGCTTCGCAACAGTCCACAACAACCAAATGTCTATCACGCAAACTTCCCTCGCAGGGTTTTTCTCGGCGATCCCGATGACACTAATCACCGCCCCATTCGAGCGGGTAAAGGTTCTCCTGCAAATCCAGGGCCAGACTGAGGAAAAGAAATATTCCGGTGGTATGGATGTCGTCCGACAACTATACAAGGAGGGCGGTATTCGGTCTGTATTTCGTGGATCAGTGGCGACACTGGCCAGAGATGGACCTGGTTCCGCAGCATACTTTGCTACATACGAGTGCATCAAGCGACGCCTGACACCAGAGGGCGAGGATAAGTTGAGCATGACCGCTGTGATGGTTGCCGGGGGCGCCGCGGGTATGGCGATGTGGTTGTTGGTGTTCCCCGTAGATACCGTAAAGAGTCGTCTGCAAAGTGCTGAGGGCAAACCGACCATTGGAAACGTAGTTCGCGAGATTCACGGAAGGGGTGGGTTCAAAGCCTTCTTCCCAGGGTTGGGTCCAGCACTCGCCAGGAGTGTACCGGCGAACAGTATGTGCTTTTTAGGCGTTGAGTTAGCGCACAAGCTGATGGATAAGACATTTGGTTGAAAGAACTAATTTTCCTCACTTTTTTTTTCAGTTTTCTTGGTTTTGTTTTGTTTACAGCAGGTTTCGGGGATGGATCGATAGATGATGTATTACTAGTGAGTATAAATGTAAGCTGTACTACACGATCCTGGACGAAATGGTGTTCTAGAAATTTGAGGGTTGAACAGCAGCTCTGACCGGGGTTACGAGGCACGCCAAACACCGATGTCACTAGCAAACAGATTCCCACACCACATTAGAGACTTTGCGGTAGATACATCCAGAACCCCTATATGTTAAAAATTAGATTTCCGGAGCTGGATGTAAAGTAGACTTTGTGGTAGCTGGAACTAAATGAGTGATGGTGTTAGACCAAGAAAAAGAGGTGAATAACTATTGGAATCAGAGACCAAAGACGCAATTCCAACAACAGGCTCGTTCCAGATGAATTTCGATCCAATCATTCATACCTCGATTTCAAATACCTCCTCCCAAGCCCAATCTGCCTCATACAGAGGTACAGCTGGTATGTTTTGTATATTCCACTAGCAGGAGGAGGTACACTAGCAGGGGTAAAGAGAATGAGTTAGGTATAGTGGTAACAAGATTTCTAGATAGATACTATCTACTCTGCTGTACACTTCGGTTATGGCTAAGAAGACAAATTCGAAACTGTCGTCGGCGCAGATCGCACGGTCGGCTGATGTCATAACGAGGGCAGTGGAGAAGTCTTTCACTCAGGAGGCGGAGATTTCAAGGTTGAGGCACCATGTTTCGGTGCTATCTTCTCGCTTGGCTTTGGCTGAGAAGCAGTTGGCGAAGTATCATGGGGTGGAGTTTGCGGTTTGTGTAGTGTGCGGGGGGGCTCACAATTCCCAGAATTGAGAGCTAGGATTTGGACAGAAGGTGGAGTTTGTTGGTAGGGATGACATGGCCCCGTTCGCGGTTGAGGAAGAGGAGGTGGCGGTAGCACGGGTAAGGCTGCCGGGTGGGGCTGATTCGGTGGCTTCCTCGGAGGTGGCTGATGATGACATGTCGGTGGCTGACGAGGAGATGGCTGAGGTGGCATCCTCCACTGAGGTGGTGCAGGCGCCTGGCCCCTCGAGGGGCGAGCCCTCGGTTGCTTGGACGTTGGAGGGGGGAAAGAGGAAGAGGAGGATGAGAGAACGCCAACGATGGTTGGCAAAGAGAAGGGAGGAATTGGATGCGGCCCGGAAAGGTATGGTTGTGTTCCGGGCTGCGAGTTTTGTGAGAGGCAGGACAGAGATCCCGCAGGAGTTTATTAGGCAGGACGGGGATGAGGATGTTGTGGTTGTGCCAACGGGTCCAAGGATGGGTTCGCCGGGCATAGGCAGGGGTATGGGACAGGTTGGTGGGATTCCTTGAGGTCCTGGGGGTGGTTTGGGAGAGATTTGTAGGGCTTTTGAGTGTGGGAGGAGATACGAGGCGCGGGGGGTATGTCATTTGGAGAGGTGGGGTTAAATTTTTATTGTTTTATTTTGGGTGTTTCCAGTGCGTGGGCTAAGTGAGGTTGGTGGATGGGTGGTTTTCCTTTATCAGGGGGTGCTGCTAGGAGGCGCTGGATGGGGTGACCCATCCCGGGGATCTGACATTATCTCAGGTTGTTGCATTCGGCTCTTGGTGGAATATCTTGGTGGGGGAAGGTCGCTTGCAGTGACCCGACCGTGGATTCTTGGGGGTGCCCTTGGCTCGTTAGAGGGTTATTACGGAAGACTCGCTTTTAGCGAACAAAAAACCGTTTATATTTGTTATTAGCTAGTTGTAGTTGACGATAGTTAATACAATTAAAAAGTATAAAAATAAAAAAAGTAAAAATAAAAAAAAGTCCTCGCACGGTTGCCATGCAACCACCTTTGTCCCAATTGACAGAACATCCCCGCACGACCATGGCCTCACCACATGCCCGAAGAGCTCGCGAAGACAAAAACCTGGAAATTTATACCCTATATAAACACACTGATATGGGGTATGATAAAATTTCCCAGCTGATGAAAGTACCCAAGTCAACTGTTGCATCAGTGATAAAAAGAGCCAAAATTCATGATGGGAACACCCAAGACTCGCCCAGATCTGGCAGACCAACCAAGATTACAGATGCCAAAAGGCAAGTGGTTCTGGATATTATAGATGCTGAACCTCATCAGGCCCTAAGGGACATTACCAATAAAGCCAATATTGGTCTTGGAAAAGACAGCTTAAACAAGATATTTTGTGAAGCTGGTTTTAAGCTCAAGATACCTAGGAAAAACCCATTTTGGAGGAAAGGACAAGTAAAGGAGATAGACTTGGCCTCAATGCACACCAATATGCAACTGAGATCCACCAGCCATATCTTATCTCTTTCATAGAAGGCATAAACAGAGCTCCAGAAACTATCAATATGGCTGCTGATAATGCATCAAGGCATGGTGGGTTGGAAAATAAGAGTTTGCAGGAGGAGTGTGGATATAAAAGATTGCCTTGGCCTCCCAACTCACCAGATCTCAATCCAATTGAGAATGCCTGGGCACTTCTCAAAAGAGCCCTCAGAAAGCGATTCTCCAGGGAGGGAAGAAGGCCCCATAGTGCTGCTGAATTATTTCAGGCAGCAAAGGAGGAGTGGGAGTTGATACCCCAAGAGACATTGGATGGGTGGATTGAAAGGATGCCTGAGAGACTTCAAGCCCTTCTGGATGCAAATGGAGGTCATACAAAATGGTAGCATTGTTAAATTAATAATTTCTATTTCAACTATTACCTGTTTTTTAATTAGGTTCATATCTTTTTTTTTTTATGGTGGGTGGTAATAATCCTTGTGGTGGTGCCGTTTCTGGGCATCGTGCGAGGACTTTTCCGACACGGCTGTAAGGGTTTAACAAAAGATTAGGTTTTCTGCGGATCAAATCCAATATGGGTGCACCTTAACAGCTACTCCAACCAAGTGATTGTTTCTTTTTTTTTTAAATCAAGAAATTTATTTCCCTCAAGGTGCAAACCTACACGATAAAGATCATGAAGGGACCCCCAATTTAGTCCTAAGACAGGCTAGTGAGAAGCTCCACCATAAGCCTAGGGAAAAACTAGCCACCTAAAGTTTATCTGGTAAGGGACCAACCACACATGTAATACCAATAAAGAACCCACGCTAAGCCAAGCTACAAAAAAGAGCAAGAGAAAACAACTCAGAACAGAAATATTCTCTCAAATGTGGAAGAAAAGAGACAACACGTAAGCTGAAAACCAGCATCCACAGGAGAGAACATGAAAACCCATACAGAAATCTCCAGTGATAAGAAATAGTGAAATCAACCCAAGGAAGGAAATCCTGCTTGTGCTGGACATTGCAATGCATGCTGGTTTACTAATTGTTAGTCATGCTCCGTCTCCGTTACAACCACAGCGATTGAAAAAACCACACCAAGTTTTTCACCAAGGCTTTCTCTCATTGGCTGAAAACCTCTTCGCACAGCTTCCTCGCTTACCCCTCACAGGGAAAGGCTTTACTCTACAAGTATGTCCTCTTCGCCGGGTACTTCCAGCAAGGGAAAGGGAAAGGGCCAAAGTCGCAACCCGAATCCTCCATCCTATGGGTCTAGATTCACGCCCCTTGGTGGTACTAAAACTTCCCTCC
>QLOI01005303.1:0-37813 GCA_003313605.1 Tuber umbilicatum | reverse complement strand
CCCCCCCTCCCCCACCTCTTTTCCTTTGATCGTTGTTCTGAAGTATATTGGGGGCTTATTCTCCGGCGCGCGTCAGTCTCTTCAATTCTTTCTCACGGTCTTTTCGGACGAGGGAAGGAGTCCAGCAAAGTCTCACCTTTTCGACGTGACTCGCGGGCTATGTATTAGGGCATCCAACACGCTCCCTCCCTCTTTTCTCTTTTTTGTTTGACAATCCGCCTGCTCGTCTACGTTCCCAGGGGGGACTATACCGAGTGCCTTTGCCTGACGACCTGCCTCGACATTTTCGACAGAGGCCGGTCCAATATACTTTCAACCTCCGTACGCTACCACCACTATACTCCCCAACAGTATTCAACCCTGTTATATCACATACACTCACTCGTTGTGGGAGACGGGCACCGACAGAGCCTAGTCTTACCACCCTTTCTTTAAACTTACAAGTTTAAAGAAATGTCACCAACCGAATCTCGCCCTATTGCTAGACGTGTCGTTTCTGCTAATGCTAGTTCCTCCACTTCATCTATTCCGAGGCGTGTCAAACAGGCCACTGGTACAACAAAGTCATGGAAGCCAACCTCCGACCTCGCTTCGAAGACCTCTCTTAAAAAAGTCCCTTCCCTATTCCAGGATGAATCCGTGAACATCTCTCCGCCAAAGCCACTCTCGTATACCTCTGGTGCTAATAAGGAAAATGTCGCCGTTACTATCTCACAGGGGAGGATCACTTATGTCGGAACCTCACCTTCGAGACAACCAAGTAAGTTATATTTGTTTCGATCGACGCTTCCGCCATTATATATCCTTAGTGCTTTAGATGCCAAAATAACCCATTCAAATGTTATCATGTCAATATGCTGAATCGAACTCTTTTTCCTGTTTGCTTTTTCACCTTACGTTCATCTTGCATAATGGTTCTTTTTTCTATGTCGCGAAACATAAAGTTGACGTACTTGATTCCAGCCGGCATATCTAAGCTCCCCAAATCATCACTTGCTGCTCTCAAGAAGAAGGCCAAAGGACGCATCCCTCTCCGCGAGCTAAGTGAACAAGAAGTGTTCGAACGCGATGAGGCGGTCCTCGGTGACCTTCGTCGTAGACGATCCGGGGAACAGGGGGCATTTGAAATCGACTCCGTTCTCGCGAATCCCCAGGCATCTGCTAATGAAGGTGATCGTGCAACTTCCTTCTCGTCATCTATTGCACACGGTTCCGCCTCGTCCCAGTCCACCGCAGCAACCGAGGTTGATGGCGAGGGTGATGATAATAACAATGGGAAAATCCGTGTTCTTAAGAGGAGTGATTCTGAAGAAGAATTGCGTGCAAAGATCAACACGATCCTCGACAACACCGCATCAGCAAAACCAAGCACTAACAGCAAGCTCACCAAGCGCAAAGGTCTACTAACAAAGACTACACGTCTATCCCCCACGAAGGCATCTCACCCTGCCGTCCATCAGTCCTCTCCGTCCCCAAAAAAGGCATATCACTCTGAAGAGGCCTTGTCCTCCCCTAGTGCTGTCTACTCCTGTGGTTCACCTTTCTCTTCTCCCCTGAAAGCCTTAACCCTTCCCGAGTCTCCCCTCCGCATCTTGCGCTCTCCCTCGCCGATCGCCAAGCCCGCCACTGTTAGAACGGGCCTAGGAAACAAGGCCATCAACACTATTCTCCAGGACAAGTCCGTAGACAAGGGAAAGAAGGTCATTATCACAAGCAGCAACACCAACCAACCCTCGAAGAAGAAGGCCATCGCGAAAAAGGCAGGAAGCAGCAGCCTCCGTAGAGCTGCAGGCTCTATTCGCTCTGGCTCCACCATCTCTTCCACCAATTTGTCAAAACTGGATGAAATGCGTAAGATGCGATAACTCGCAATGCGAAGAGAAAAAGACAGAACAGGGTCGTGATGTTATCACGGGGGTCCATATAATGTCCACGTTTCTTATATAACGACTTTGTCTTCTTTCTTCTCGCTTCTTCCTTCTTCCCTTGTAACAGCGGATTCAACGGAGTTTGATTTTAACTTGTGTGCTCCGAGTTTTTGTTCTCTTTTTCTTATATACCCCCTCACCAATATTCTACCCCCCCCCCCCCCTCACACCTTGTTTTTATTTCATCTTTGGGCGCGAAGTGACTTGTTTAAAAAGCAATTTTCATGATTGATTGATTGTAGCTTTGTTTCGAGTTAGTATACAGTAGGTTGGCTGATGGGGGCTGGTTGTATAGTGTGAATGCGAAACGAGCCGGACTGGACTGGGCTGGAATGTGTCGTGAGTGGGTTGTGTTTAGTGAATTGACCTTTCTATGATAAATTACGTGAGATTTTTTATTCCTTTTTTATTCCTTTTTTTTTCCTTTATCACGCTTTGCTTAATTTTGGCCGGCATTGGGTCTGTTATTAGGTGAATTGTAAGATGTCTTGGAGAAGCCAAGATGGTTGTTGGAGGGTTCAGATCCACCGTCAGATTACGGGACAGAGGCCGAATCGCTCCAAACATCGAGGCTTTCATGCTAACTGAACCCAGCGGGTGTTGATAATATCATAATTATTGTGAACGAAAAATGAACAAATATATTGCTCCAAGCCCATCAAGAAAAATGTGACTTTTCAGATCATTCCGCCCATGCCCAAGATAGAGACCAGCGAGAACAGCACTGCATATTTCAGATACCCGCCTATTCCCAAATCCGCTCCGGGTCCCATCGCGAGGATGCGGGAAAATAGTACCAGCCCGAAGCCCCGATACGATTCGTCCCGGATTACAGGCGTTTGATGCAGCGAGTGATTATCCGTGAATAATCATATGAAATCACTCGTATTGCTTCCACGGAGCGCACCAAGAACCGGGGTTGTGGGCGGGTTTTCTGGTAACTACCGGCTCCCCTGCCGCAGCGAATGGCTCGAAGCGCGCGTGAAGGAGGGTGACCGGATGAAACCGTTCTATTCGTCCATTCGCACCGGCGAAAGGAGGAAGGGGAACTTGTTGGAAGC
The DNA here is from genome assembly GCA_003313605.1 of Tuber umbilicatum. Taxonomy (NCBI): domain Eukaryota; kingdom Fungi; phylum Ascomycota; class Pezizomycetes; order Pezizales; family Tuberaceae; genus Tuber; species Tuber umbilicatum. The sequence goes on along the minus strand of QLOI01005303.1, from coordinate 34,824 downwards.
GGGGGGGGGCAAGGGAGGCGCGTAGGAAGGGCATTGTGCCCGGCTCGCCCATCTTGGCTCCTTGAAAACGTTCTGACTTCATGGGATATCACTCGCGGTTTTCGTTACTTTGTTGCTGGGATGTTGGATCACTCCCCCCCAATCGCCAAGTGCTCGAGGAGAATACTTGGCTGGGCGGGTATTACAGGTCGTAAGGAACGGATCGACCTATCACTGCTCCATCCTGGTTGGGCGGGGGGATCTGAACCGCTAGGGAGTTTGCTGGGCAGGTGTGAATAACGACTGAGTGAGGTTAATGTGTGCCCGCGAAGGTTAAGTGTGCTCGCGTATACATGTGCTGTTCTACGGGTTATAGGTGCCCCACTATCTTAGAGTTTAAGTCAATTCACAGTTCTGGGTACATTTAATCGATACGGTATTTTGTCAATTTAATTTTTAGTGCGGAGGACGACATTCTCAACGCTACTGCACCGCCATACCCCACCCCCAAATTACCAAAAAAGATGGCAGTTTTCTTGCCATAAAATTTATGATATCGCAACCAACCAGCCCATCAACTTTTACACCCAACTTTATGCTCTTTCCAATCCGCCTTCTGACATGCACCTGAGCAGTACTCTACTTTCTTGCACCTCCCGCACCTCATTAAATTCTCCACCTTCCCACAGACTCTGCACTTCCCAGCCATTTCCTTCTCTAGCCTTTCCCTCTCCTCTTCCTCTTCCTTCGCCCTCCTCGCCTTCTCCACTTCCTCCTCCTGTGTAATCTCAGCGTACATCCCCTTCAACGCCTTGATCCTCTCGTACCCCACCGGCTCCAAATACGATACAGGTTGGATTGGCGAGATTGCTGCACGGGTAACATAAGGGGCTAGTCCCCTCCACTCCCGCTTTCCTAGAAAGTCTACGGAGGGGTTGCCAGGGGCACAACTGCACAATGGTGAACGGTGAAAGTCCTTGGTAAGGGGTATTCCACCTCTTTTGAAGGTGCAGTTGTCCTTGTGCTCCCAGTTTCTGCAGCGCTCAACGAACGCCGGGAGGAGATCACACCAGGCTGTCACTTCGGCTGTGGAGGTGGCCATTGCCGAAATGCCCGAGTGGGACATGTTCCTGAAGGCGACCTCGACGGCCAGCTCACTAGCTGGGGTAATCGGCAGGATGCATGCATCCATGACGAGAGTGTGAGAGCCCAGGTCGAGGCGGAGGTCTGTCGGGAAGATCAATAGGAGGACCTTTCCGATGGGGGATTTCAAACCGAGAATCATTTGTCGCGAGGTACCGTAGACACCAGCATATTGACCGAGAAGATGCTCGATGGTTTCCTTAATGTCTACGACCCAGTCCTCACCTGCGTGTTCAGCTTTTTGGCGGATTATAGACTCCCGGTCGGAGAACATCATGCTTAAATGGTTTGTGATCCAGAAGAGGGCGGGGGGACTTCGAAGGTCAAGTTGTGGGAGGATGTCGAGGCTTAGATAGTGGATGTTCCAGTTTACCGGGCGGCCATCCGGGAGGCTTACTGGGAATTTCTTGTGGGAGAAACCGCCTGGGGTGAGGGGGTAACAGGCGGGAACCGATACCTGGTTTTTTTAAGGAAGGTAGAGTCAGTACGGTACGTTGTTGTATTTGATAATGAGGGTGCTTACCTCTAAATAGGATGATGTCCTCGCGATTTTTGTCTTTGCTTGAGCAACATCGACGGGGAATGGGAATGCCATCGTTTGTCTAAGCCCACCAAACTGGACCTGGAGTGTGCAAGGCGATGACTGAACCACTGTGACTTCTGCACCACTTGATAGTTTGTCCTTCGCAATCTTCACTAGGAGATCTCCTCGGATAGTAAGACTATCGATCTTCCGGCAGGATTCGTCAAGCTTCACCCGTATGGGGCTTATCTCGGCGGATCTGAGCGGTGACGGAACAAATATTTCCCTTTCGAAAGATAAGGTCCGAACTTTATCCATTTCAGAGGAAAGATGTGGTCGTGTCCTCGTCACAATCACATTTTTCGAAATAAGATTTGTCTCGCTTAGACGCATCATTTGTCCGAGCTTTAGCAGGAGTGCTAAAGCTCCCGTGGTTCTAGGTGACATAGGCACAGCTCTAAAAGCGACGATAGTGTCGTTTGGATGTGTTATCAGGGTCCATGATGGGGCCCAGAATGACACAACGAGTGGAGAAGTCCCGTTCCATCCATCAGATGCCTCGTCAATGACAACTTTATCTCCCACTCTCCTAGCTTTTCCAAAAACTGGATGGAAGCAGCTATAGTAGTTCTGGCCACCCCTATTCCATGTTTCGCAGTGCAAGAAAGGATTACCAGTGCCCCCTCCAGTCTCGATGAGTGGCTTGAGGGCACCTCGAGACACAGTCAGGACAATACAGACCACTGGAGGAACGTCCTTCCAATCTTTAAATACTCCTACATTTGGCTGGGCATCAGGGTACACTTGTCTGTAATTACCAAGAAAATCAAAAGTGTGGAGACCCATAACATGCAATTGAGCAGCCAACTCCTGGTAATTACTTTTCCCTAACGATAGGTTCGTATCAGCCACGACCAACTCATTGAACTGCCTTATAAAATCGTCCCAATCCGTCTTGACACGGTCTTTCACGAGCTTTAGTAGAAGGGCCAAAGTCCCGCGGGTGTAATGTATCAGGTCGATATCCTTCATAATCTCGTCCGGCTTAAACATTTTTTGGTAAATCCCGAAGATGAAACGAGCCAGTTGTGTCGATTCGTACTCTAAAATCTTCGTTTGTATCCCATCGGCCTTGACCGCTAGCGGATCACTAAGGGAGGCCAGCTTCCAGGTTATCCTCTCCTGGAAAGTGCCGTCACCGCCGTCCTTGGGATCTCCCACGAGGGTTAGAAGAACCGCATGAGTGCTTGAACGACTGTTGACGTGCATCAGATACGATATCGGTACCAAATCGAAGAGTAGCGAAACCGCCGGTATATCACCACATATCCGGTCGGATAACGCATCAATTGGTGTGTCTCCCGGTCGGAATTTTGTTTCGCTGTATACGCACGACAATGGCGATCTTATGAGAAGTGGTGTGGTCATGAGAAGGAGATTGATAAGGCCGAGGTGGTCAGTGAGATTCGAGGTGTCGATAGCGTTGAACATCACTGGAGCCTTGTTCTCCGAGTCCTCGTTATAGTCTCCACCGTCAAGACATAAAGGAGAAGTCGTCCATGGCGCTGCGTAATATCCCGTGTCTATCGACTTTCGAACCCGACAGTAGTTCAAGGCCTTGCAAAAGGACATGGCATCCCCATTAAAGAATCGTATCGTCAATTTATTTTTCTTATTTGTGAGCGCATCCTTAAAGGACTTCATCCATTCAAAGAACTCTCGTCTCGCTACCTTCACAACATGACTAGGTTCAACCTTCTTCTTGTACACTTTGGGCTCAGACTTGAGACCACAAAAAGCTGGGCCGATATGGATACCCAGAAGCGGATCTGAACCATAATGCAACGCCAAAACCTTTCCCGAGAAAGAATGAGAAAGTGTAGGGTTCGGAATTGTGGTGGTAGCGATAACCTTCGGGTCCATCGAGTAGGTCCCCTTGGTCCAGTAATGACGTAGGAGAGATTGGGTACTCTCCACAGCCTCCATCGTGAGTGGCCCGGAAGCGAGTGTGGATGATATGTCGTGCTTAGGAACTTTCAGCAGTGTGCCATTCAGCGCTTTGGTGAATTTCTCGTCATACTCCTTCTTCTCGCGACCCGCTAGCTTTGCATTTTTTATGTAGGTCTGCCACTGTGCACGGAGCCTAGACAGAGTCCGTTTGTCGCACATTCGCATAAACGATCCGTAGCGGCTCTTATTCCAGCTGCTGATATCCGCCGAAACATTAACCAATTTCTCACACTGATCCTTGAGAGCAGAAAGCGATTCCCGATCCAGCTTGATGTGATAAAATATATTCCACGACTTCTCGCTCCTCGCTTCGGATTTATTCCCCTCAAAGATCAATGCCAATAGTATAACATTTCGCGCTGGACATCACCCAATCAAAACCCATTTCCACCAAAAATCTCAAGAGGGACCCTCACCTAGAATTCCCGACTCAATGTCGCAACAAGTAAAATCATAATCAAAGTCCACTACCAGCCGTCATTACTGTAAGCCTCCAAACTCCACGACTGAAAGATACGCAGAAGGCGACAGATAGCCCCACTTTTAGCACACTGAACCGAAAATAAAATGCTCCTCGGATCGCCACACCCCAACAATAAGACCCTCGCCGACTCCTCCGGCGGAAGATCCTGTGTCAGACATGATGCAACTGTATTCCCAATGGCATAGAAGAACGGCTCTGGCCAGTAGAAAGTTTTATGCGACATCGTAGATTCCTCTCCCGCGCCTCGTGGTAGAAACGCTGATGATACTTTCGTCGGTGACGATGAAGGGAATGAGAGAAAGAGGAGGGGGGTGAAAATGGAATGAATGGGGCGGGGGTGATAAATCGTCCTTGGTAGGAAAGAAACAAATTGCGGGGAGCAAAACAGCTCAATAAAGCGCAGTATCAACAATTCGGGTCGAGTGGGTAAGGCAAACCCCCAAGGCGAATTGACAACAAATTAGGCTGTCAATAAAAGTATCTATCTTAATACTACTTTAGTACTGTACACCGCACGCCTAGTGCCTGCATCAGACGGGTGTAGATGGGGTATTGGATGGATAACGGTTCATGGTAATTGTCTTGGCTTGGTTTGCTGGCCGGCTAGCCAGCTGCAAATTCTTTTCCCCAGCAGAATTTCTGCTGCGAGTTGCCGGTTTTGCATGTTGAGATTAGATTCTAGGTTGCCATAGGTTGTCTGCTGTGACTGTCTTTCGATGGGTGAGTGTTTTCAAGGCGTACATCGAGACCAATTACCTTCGGCGGTATGATATATGGGTCGGTAATACACTTCTCTATCGTATCATCAGTTATCACTCGCTGCACATTTAGTTTGTGCTGTTGAAATAGGCTTCTGGCACTACCATAGTATCACTCGCACTATTGATTTTCTCCTTGCATTAGTCTTGATCGCCATCTCAAAACCCCCTTACAATATTGGTACTATTGAACATACCTCCTTGCCTTTCTTTTCTTCTCTCTGTTTCTGTTTACTTCCTACTGTTGATTTACTCGCAACTTGTGTCTCGCTCTCAACAGTAGATAGTCTGGGTAGTTCGCTCTCTACTGAGAAGTAAATTAAGCAATTCATTATTCTTCTCGTTACTCAACCAGTTCCAAAACCATCATTCCGTTCTCACTGTTTCAACATGTGCGCAGCGTGAATTTTGTAATGTCTAGTGGCACTATTTCTATTGTCTGTGACTCGACAATTGCTTTACAGCTTTTATGCATACTGCACTCTACTGGCCCCCTTTCATCTATATCCCTGTCGTGCAGTACGGCACCTAAGGCATCACAGCCGCAAGTCCTCAACGCTTCTTAAGTCTTACTACGCCGTGGGTAGCCGCAATCACACGCTGGTCGCAATCCCATACAGTTCCTCAAAAACCTCCATACTGTTTATAACCTCAACTGCCCAAAGGTCAGTACAAGTACTATCGACCCCACAATCGGTGAAGGTGGGGGAGTGGGCTCTCACCCATAGTAACGAAAATCGAGTGATACATAATGACCCTCTGCCGAGCCCTGGAATGAATGTGCAACCCTTGCACCTAACGAAGCGAGGGCTGAAGCCTGAGGAAGGTTAGTGACGCGAAAAGCGGCGTTTCTAGCACCTGTACTGTATGCGCTTTTATGACATAGTACCACACCCCTAGAGCGTCTAGTTGCCATATATAAGTGAGTGGAAAGAAATACCGAATCCCAAGCGCTCCGGCCCTCCATTTTCACCGCGAGCCCGCAAAAACTACATATTCCCACCAGCAATACAATACCGGTACCACAATCCAAACACATGTCTATGTCACTTTTGCACTCACAGGGGGATGGAATTCAAACAGGCAGAAAGAAAAGAAAAAAGAAGCCCCAAATGCCAAGTATCCCATCCTTGCACTGATGAATAAACACAAACATACACCCCGACCCACCATCAAGCCCACCACGGTATTCCACTTAAGCCAAATCGAGAGGTATAAACAGAAAAAGAGCAAAAGTAACAAAATCCCCAACCCAAAGGAATAAAAACCTCAACACGCTCACAGCACATTAGAGTTAAAAATCCTCCCTTTCCCCTACAAAATAAAATAAAAATACCATAAACCAAATCAAAGCCAGACTGGTGCCTTGACAAGGATAAGCTTCCCACGAACCTCAGAGGCCATGAAACCTGCCAGTCGGACTCTATCACCGTCTTTTGGTGCGGTGGGGTCTTGGGTGGGCTGTGGTTGCTGCTGTTGGGCGAGCGATGCTTGGCTCCCAGAATTGCCGTTGTGCTGCTGACCCTGCTGGCCTTGTTGTCCAGTCGAGGACGAAGAAAGGTTCGGGCTCGGAGGCTGGTGAGCGGTTCCTTGGAATGCTTTCTTGACCCTGCCGAGGCCCGGAAGCTTCTTTCCCGCACCTTCCTTACCCTGCATCGCTCCAGCTGGAGGTGGCAATGCCCCAATACCAGCTTTACCCGCAGGCAAAGGCTTGTCGTCCTTTGCTGGCGCCGGGGGTGGTAGCGGTGACGTCTCGCCACCTTCCATGATGTGACTTTGCTGGTTTGTATCTAATTGCAACTTCTCTCCCTCTCCTTCCGGTCCTCTGGTGGGGGTTACTAGAGGTGGTAATCCAACCTCTCCCTTCATAAATTTGCTATCAAATCGTTCACCCGGAAGAGGGTACCATACTCTCACATCTCTAGATTCCAGAGGAAGATTGGCGCCAAGACCCACGGCGATGTCGACAATCATCTGGATGCCCCCCAATAGCCCAGGAGGAGAAGGGTCGTGAAGATGCATCTGTAAGCTCTCAGCTAGCTGCTTTACAAGATGTTCCGACAAACGCTGTCGGTACTCCATCGCGTGGGGGCCATGTATACTATCTCGTAGCCCGTCAAGTGTCGTAAGTCTCCAATTGCACACTTTAGCGCTAAGGGCGTCGTCATCCTCAATCGACTGCAGCGGTGGAGCATTATTTCTAATGCCATGCTCAATCGTCTTAAGATGGGCACTTAGATTAGCATCCAAGGCAGGATGAAAGAACTTCTCCAGGATTTCGTCAACAACCCATCTCGAGATATGGGCTCTACCGACAACCGTCATTTCCCGACCCCCCTTAACCTCCGCACCGGAATTTATGGCACATCCAAGCCAGGGTGGAATCGCCTTCCAAGACTGCCGAATCTCGAAGGCCACATTCTTGATGGCGCCATCAAGGCGCTCAAACCGATTGGCGTATTCATTGTCATCAAGGGAGGTACGGGACTGGGAAATACGTTGATGTGCAAGAGTGTTCTGCAGACGCTCGATTTCAGACTTGCTATCGAAATATAGATTTTTAACCTTGCGGTATTTGGCCGCTATACACAAATTACCCTATTAGCGTATCTTCTTACCGAACCCTCAGAAATCCCCATCCTCGCAATTGATTTTATATAGCAAGATCAAGCCGCCGGATGCTTCCCCGCTGCGTGTGGTGGGGGTGAACCTACTCAAAGTCTCATGATCCTGCATTAGCTGCGGGACATTGATAGCTTCTGGAGCTGATCCGGCTCGTGACTCGGCTCTGTTTTCGGGTGTCATCCTCCCCATCGGCTGTACTTCGTACTTAGCTGGATCATAAACTAGGGATTGATTCCCCCCAGTGCCGCCTCCAGTTTGAATTTGATAATCCTGTTGGTTGGGATTACCCCTCCCGCTTGAAGCGTAAACATTCATTTGAGATAGCGTAGATCCTTCACGGGGCGGCCCAACTTGGTTAGACTGTTCCATAGATCGGCGGGGTTGGTTATGAGCCTGATTGGCCATTGCGTGATTACCTTGTGATTGCTGTTGCTGTTGGAGTTGGACTTGGAGATTAGCAGGGTTTTGAAAGCTATCCTGACGCTGCGGGAGCGGATGCTGAGTGTATTGCTGTTGAGTTGGATCGGTATCGGAACGCTTAACGGAGTAATGTTCTCCTTCGCTCTCCTGTGGGGGAGCTAGCATAGACTGGGGTCTGCCCGGAGAATGAGGGGGTGGACCGGGGGAATGTGGTGATTGTTGCAAATAAGGATCTAAATGATCAGATTCAGTTTGTTGCTGCTGCTGCGGAAAAGATGGTGGAGTAGACTGGTGCTTGTGACGGGATAGTCGTCTAGAGAGACCTGTGTTGTTGCTGTAAGCGTCTGGTTGCGGGGAGAGAGGTGGGGCAGGGGTTTGGATTTGACTGTCTCGATCGTAGTAAGACGCAGAACCAGCGGAAGGGAAGGAATTGGTACCGGCGGGCAAGCGACTTCCGTGATTAGAACCTCCGGTATTATTACTGTTACCACCGGCGTTATTACTTTCGAGAGGTTTTCGAGAGGAAGGATTATAGGAGGATAGCGAGGAAGAAGAGGAGGGGTTGTTGGCTTCTTGTTGTTCAGCCGCAGATCTACTACCGGTATCTGCTGGGACAAGTTGGACGGTGGCGCCTCCGTGGCTTGAGAGGCGGCTCGAAGAAGAAGAATAGGCCTGCAGGAGAGGTGCGGAGATGGCAGGGCGAGGGGAAGCAGAGGGAGGAGGCGGAGTGGGAGTAGCTGACGTGCGATTGTGCTTAGAGAGGAAAGACGGGAGGGGCATAATGGCGGGAGGCCAGTGAAGTGACTCGGAGAATGAAGGGAGGGGTATAGGCAGGCGCGAAGGGGGGCAAGAAGCGGCGAGGAACCAGGAAAATAGACACGCAGAGTGTGGCGGGATTCCCCTAGGCTCCACCGGTAGAGGGGCAGCAGCAAACGGGCGCTGAATAGGCAACGCACAGGGAGCGAGCAAGCAATGAAGCAAGCAGACAACAGATCAAGCCAAAGAACGAGCAGTACCCGTGCCGTACCGTAGGCTACTGTAGGATTATTTTCCGTATAGGACCGAATGCAACTAAACTCGGCGAGACGAATGGAGGGGGGGAGGGGATATTGTGAAGGAGTGGGATAGAAGGGAGAGATGCACAAGCGGTACGTGCTGAGAGTCCCCCAAGAGTCTATGCACTCGGTACGTGTCAGAAAGAGACTGGGCCTCAATCAAACTATACGAGATGCTTTCGAGGGGAGGTTTAGGTTCGGGGTGGAAGAAGAAAATAGGTGAGTGGGCGAGGGTGTGTATATGAACTGATGGGGGGGCGCGGTACAGTACCTGTAGAGGGTGAAGAAAAAATGGTTTAAGGAAGCCTCACTTCTACAGAAAGTGAGAAATGCACACCAGCTCTATACTGTCCTTCTTTTCTACATCCTGCCGTCCTGAGGGTTGTGGCTCTGGCTTGCGGGTCGGTCGGACTGTTGTGTATTGCTTGTCCTCGATGTCTGGGTGCCCATGAACTGTATGTGTGCTGCTGCTGTGCTCAACCCAACAAGCTTCTCTGCAATGCATTCAGAGTAATATAACATATCTCTCCTCAGTCTGCACTCCTCCAATAATCCCAACCTTTTCACCCCACCCATCTACTGTGCCCTCTATTAATCTCCACTGCCCCCAAACACGGCATGTTACTCCAACACAATTCAGTTCAATGCGAGTGTCATACAGTAACTCTTGCTCCTTGTAGAATGCCCTTCGGCCTTGCCACCACTACTAACCTTAAACAAGAAGCCACTTATTCGGGGTAACTGTTCTCTTTCCCCTCTCTCTTATTTCAACTGTTTACCGCGGCATCTCAAGTACCGGTACGAGTAACCTCCAATATCGCCCCCGGCTGAGAATGCCCCTCTTCTCGGGTTTCAGCCTTAGCCTTGGCTTTGAATAAGACTACAGTATCATACTGCACGAAATTCTAAATATAACCAATTGAGGCGATGTCAGCGTGCAACCCCGCTGCTCTTACTCCACTGCATCGGTAAGGTCTTCTCGAATGAGCTGATCGGTTTCAGATGCGCAACACTATGAATCCTCTGTGCTCGAGCACGAGTACAAGTGGGGGAATCTTTGGAAAAATGGAGCTTTTTACCAACAGCAGAGCCTCAAGCCTTCTCCACTCTACGACACCCGTACCGTACAGTCATATCTCCCATCCAAAGAGACCCTATCGAGAAAGGAACACGAGGGGCCCACCTGATCTAGTGGTGCCGAGTCGAAATGACAGTATCGTACGCGAGCACAGTACCGTAGTTTAACAGAACTCCAGGTGCATCTTTTTCTTTTTTACCCTACAGATTCTCGAGAACCTTCCCCTTCCGGATAGAGTGTTGAGAGGGATTAACCCGATTGACGAGGAGCCCTAGAAGAAGGCTTAACCCTACGAGTACTCAGTAAGTTACAGTACTAGTAGCACGGTCGCTAGGTCGTGATTGACACAAACCATTTCAACCTCCGCTGTAACACGGGGACAATACTACTATGATAGCTGGAAAAGCCTCTTCAATGCTCGAGTAACAATGCATCTCCGCGCAAACCTCTTAGAAACAAGCACGAGTACTCGGGTATAATACCATCCTTGACCGAGACATACCATCTACGGCACTAGTACTGGTAAAAGGTTTCACAATGCTATCACGAACAACCAAACCTTCGTAGAAGATCCCAGCAACAGTCTTTTTTACCCTCCGAGAAGCAACCCAAACATACATGTACGAAGCAACCCCCCCCCCAGCCCTTGGAAACGTTTCGTGGACCCTCTCTTTCTCATTATCCGGTGAAAACGAATCGGGATAAAAGTCCACAATACCCCGAGAGGTATATCCGGAAACAATCATCTTAAAAGTCTCCCGCCGCTCTCTTGTTGAGGCATCTTACAAGGAATGGCAAGAGAACCCCACCGACGCAGCCGTGCAGCATGGTACTGTACTCGTACATGCGAGTTTCTAATTTTAATTTTCGTTTTCCAAAACAAATTAAATATTAATAATATCGCAATAATTATTAAATTTTGAAGCTGGAGCACAGTGGGCATGTCTCGAGGATATTCCGTGCCCTCGCATATAAAATACTATTAATATTATTACTAGCACTATCACCTTCGAGAGCTGGGCCCATAAACAAAGAATGAGACCCTCGGACGGGATTTCCTCTCTCACTCACGGTCGGAAATCTCTTCAGCTTATTGTATTATTATACGGCCTTATATAAGCTTCGTTGAATTCCGTTGAATATAAGAAAAAACGGTTGAATGAGTGTTACTAAGATTCGCACTTGATATTAATTCTACTCGACGCGCTTTTGTGGAGTAAGCTTTGCAGGTCAGGTAGGATCGGCATAGTTTTCGCGAACCCCAGCCGCCGGGTTTGCTGCCGTGTCATTGTTCCACGGGGTCTGTCGGGGAAATTCTGATCTCGAGCACAGCACTGTATTTACGAGTACGGTACCGCGGTAGAGAGTCGGGTTTTCGAGTGACGTGCAATGACACGAGTACGAGTGCAGTATCGTACATCAGCGGCAATCAACCTATCTATCTGGTCTGGGGTACCGTATCGTGATACCGGTGTTATGGTACGACACGGACGTGCCGTTGAGATGGGCGAAAGTTATGGTACTGTACCTACGATGATGAGATAAAGAAGGGTACTGTACAGTACCGTAGGCAGTTGCCGGTATCATACTGATACCGGTATCCAACTTCAGAACCCGACTCCGGACAGTGATCCCCTGGAGGCTGCTTGGTAACGCAGAAGCTCTATTAAAATCCATACATGATATCTAAATGGGGGGGAAAAAATAAAAATACAATGTACTCGTACACAAAACTCTAACTCCCAAAGAAACTGGCCTAACTCCAAACGCCACACTATACTACAATACTTACAGCGCCCACGGTTCGCTGGTGAGCATGCAAAACTACTGTACCGGTACATAATCTAACAATACCGGTAACCCACCCAGCGGCTCCTTCTTCTATAGCCCGTAGTGCTCGGGGCAGTAGTCGCCACCGATTTCTTCGTCGTGACCAAGTGTGGCCTTCATAACGATCCCTGACCTTCTGAACTCTTGTTCCAACCTCAGTGATGCTGGCAAACCTAGGCCGCCCCCGTTTCCTACCACACTTTCCCTCCTGACGCCCATATCGTGACTTGGCCTAGCTGCGGGGATGGGTCGGGTCCCAGAGCTGGGGTTTCTACTATGGTCTCTACCGTGATCTCTGCTATGATCTCTGCTATGATCTCTGCTATGATCTCTGCTATGATCTCTGCTATGATCCCTGCTATGGCCTCTACTGTAATCTCTACTAGCCCCCCGACTCCGATCGATGCTTGGACTCCGGCTATTTTCGGCACTCGAGTCGAACGCGGTATTTGGAACCAAAAGCTTTCCGGGGTTCTGAGACGGGGCCATAAGCAGGGTCAACAATTGACGCCTCGTGTGCTCTTCCTCTGGGATCAGGTCGGGGTTCTCCAGTTCCTCCCGGAGGACGAGGACGTTTCGATCTCGTTGGCGAATCAGGTCGATCCTTCGCTGAGTCGTCAATGCGGCCGCTCCGTAGAATCTTGAATTTGTCAGCAGGTAATTCTCGATATGAAATACGGTATCTTAGGTACTTGCAAGATAAACACTGCACTCAGAGTGACAGCAGATATAGCTGTTCCACTCCATTCCTTTTCCCCAGGCTCGTATTTCTTGCCATAGACATTGAACAGCGTACTAAGCATTCCTAATGCTGATCCAGTAAGTCCCGGTCTTTCGGAAAAATTAGTGACTTATAAATCGTAGTTTGGGGGGTAAGTACATAAATATGGCCTCTACTTGGAACAACATGTTCTTAAAGGTATAGCATAGCATTCCAGTAATTATGTACCCAGTCAATAACAATGCCACCGCAGATGCCCTCAACGCACTGGAATCAATTCTGAACTTCGAATCGTCATCGTCAAATGCTGAGGGAAGCACCACAAATCTTTACAAAACCAGTCAGAAGAACAGCCCGTGATTGACCAGGGGGGACAAACCCAGCAAGCATCATCCAATTCGCGCACGAGGCAACGAGTTTCCACCCCCAGTGTATAGCATCCAATTCCCTGTAGAGTTCATCGAGATACTGGTACCGAATCGGTTTCTCAAACGGAGTAGATGAGGTCTTCAGCTTCATGATATGATATCTATCCACGTCGTGTAGCGCTCCCTTCACGTCCGTTCCCGTCCCCCGGGTCCCACACGATCTTATAGATGTATCGATGCCCAACCCGTGGCGAAGCTCGCTGAGTCTGGGTGCTTGCGCCTGTTTGGGCAGTGTGTCTGTAACAACTAATTTTATGCTTAAAAGAAAGAACGAAGTCCCGCTTCCCGGAGTCAAGGAGAGCAACTGGAATGCACCGGTGTGCTCGTGGAATGTCCCTGGGGATGGGGGAGAAAAACCTTAAGAGCACTGGTACTGGTGTTTGCATATGAAGGGTACAGTAGGGGGGATAGCGGAGGCTTTTTAGTAGGCGCCGCATTGATTTTCTGATTCCGTGAAACATCATGTATCCTTGTTGTGCTTCAGGCTTACGGGGTAGCACCTCTACCGGCAGAAGCCTGTATCATAAGCGGATTACTGAGTAATGTGGTGGCACAGCTCCAATACAAACACTTGGAGAGTCTCCTTACCGTGCTCCAGGGCTGTGCAACTTCAATATCGAGGGTAAGCGCTCCGCATGTTGAGCAGTGCGTACCGTACCGTACCGTGCATTGGCTCTCGAGTGAGGCGCCGTGACAAAAATTGCATATATCGCGCGGATTTCTGGTAAAGGATGGTGGTATTTAGCTGTGTATTTCGAGAGCCACTGTGTGGTATAGACGCCTTACTGAGCGAAAGATTTTTGTAAAGAAAGTCCAGCCCAAATACCAGTACAGTATTATGTTATTTTACGCTACTCGAGTACACAAGTGGTGGTTCAGGGGTCTAAGGTTCTTGGTTGCCGACACCATCAGAGAGGACAACTGATCTGATAAGACTGTTAAGCTAGGGTACAACAACCCTTATCTTTCACCTAAGCAGTCCCACTGCGACACCCACAAATCCTCCCTATCGCGAAATTGGCACTGTTAGCAAGCTACGACATCAGCAGCGACAACAACCATCCCCACCAGCGGTGACCGACACTTATTGATCCCAGGAATCCTCATATCAGCCACCCACCATGTAAGTTCCCCCGACGGAAATACGATTTTTCGCCCCTAGGCCTCTGAACGGGGGAGCGGTCCATACAGTGGGGGCAAAAACATCTATCCAATTTTGGATATCTCATTTTGACCCCCTACTGCCGGAGATCGTGGGTGTGGTTACGGTTGCGATATGGAATGGGCGCTGATTAGGCTTTTCTGATTCTAGGTCGCTCGTCAGTGGTGAGAAATCGAACTTCCAGTTCATTGTAGGTTACCTTTTCACTTGATTTTCCCCGGAGGCTGGATGACCGTTCTCTTTGCTGGTTGCTATCTGGGCCTTTTTGTGGTGGCAGAATGATCGAGAGGCAGAATTTGAGAAAATACGGAGTTTAGGGATAGCAACTGGAAGGGGATATCGAATTGAAATACAGCCAAATGACTGGTAAATAAAATACATTGGGTTCACGGTACTGATGGGTTGCTGTTTTCAGTTGCGTCTCCTCAACACCAATGTCGACGGTAAACAGAAGGTCATGTATGCCTTGACCAAGATCAAGGGTGTTGGAAGGCGTTATTCCAACCTGGTCTGCAAGAAGGCTGACGTCGACTTGAACAAGCGGTATGTTATGCTTCAAGATCTGCTACCGCAATTCTTCATTTGGAGTTATTGACATATATGTGTTTTAGCGCTGGTGAACTTACTACCGAAGAGCTTGAGCGTATCGTCACAATCATCCAAAACCCTACCCAATATAAGATCCCCACCTGGTTCCTCAATCGCCAACGTGATATTGTCGACGGAAAAGACTCGCAGATTCTCGCCAACTCCCTCGACAATAAGCTGCGTGAGGACTTAGAAAGACTTAAGAAGATCCGTGCTCACAGGGGTCTCAGACATTACTGGGGTCTCCGTGTTAGAGGACAGCACTCCAAGACCACTGGTGAGATATCTATTGCGGAAGCAGAGCTACCCATTGTTTTTGATACTGACATATTCTTTATTTAGGTCGTCGTGGACGAACCGTTGGTGTGTCGAAGAAGAAGGGTTAAACTATTTCTTTCTCTCGGGGTCCTTTTCGTTTGGGATGGGATGCAGTATCACTACTCTTCATCAACTTTTTATACTGGTGGTTGTGGTAATGTGCAGAGAACCGGAAAAAATAAAATGGTTTTTCGTAAACTCTCTCAACGTCTCATATTTGGGGATGAAATTCCAAGCAACTGAGGTTTAGGGGTCTTTTTTTCCTGCTGTACAAAGTTATTCATTTTTTCTTCCGATAGTGCTCCTGAAATGCTCTGACTATGTGAATGAAAATGTGGCCCATACCGTGATTTGAATGAAGTAATATAGTCACTCGAGCCACTCGTACCAATCTATGGAGTTGCAGTTGATGGGCTAAAGCATTCTTAGGCCCCCAACAGCCAAGCGCAAGGTGCAGCACAAAACCGGTATTGTAGTCTACGAATATGCTTCTCGAAGATCAAGGAACTCCAACGTCTAGAAGGCCTAATAACAGCTCTGAGTTAAGTCTTGGCATTCTGACGCAGACAACCCTCATCCCACGCTGCCCCACCTTTTTTTTTTTGTTTCTCTCTCTTGCCCCAACACCATTAATATCTGTTCCAGAATTTCCCCACCATGCCTATTAACCAGGTATGTATTGAGTGGCCCTATGCTTTAGACTACAAGAGCTGACAAGCTCGCGAAGCCTTCAAACCAGATTAAACTTACCAACGTCGCGACCGTTAGGTTGAAGAAAGGTACATTTCTGTCGTCCAAACAAGCCTGCACCCATGTTTACAAGCGGCGCGCCAGGCAAGAAGCGTTATGAGCTAGCATGCTACAAGAACAAAGTCCTAGAATACCGTTCCGGAGTGTATTGTCCCCCTTTCGCTTCGCCAGCTCCTTTAACTAACAAGTTCTAGCGAGACGGATCTGGACGAAGTCCTCCAAATCCAGCAAGTCTTCACCAACGTCTCCAAAGGCGCTGTAGCACCTCATGCTGACCTCCAAAAATCCTTCGGGCCAAAATCCACTACCGAGTCTATAATCCTAGAAATACTCCAAAAGGGCGAACTTCAGGTCGGTGAGAAAGAGCGTAACGCGAAACTTGAGCAAACACATACCGAAGTGATCTCGATTGTGGCGTCCAAATGTGTTGACCCAGGTTCTAAGCGCGTCTACACTCCTACCATGATTGAGAAAGCTCTTGCAGAGTTGTCCGCCAAGAAGAGAGAGGAAAGCGAGGCGGATGCGCCAAGGTGGAGCGGCGTTACGGATAAGAAGAGCTCTAAGGCTCAGGCTTTGGAGGCAATCAAGGCCTTGGTGTACTATCAGCCTATCGCCATCGCACGGGCGAGAATGAGGTTGAGAGTTGTTGCGCCAAAGAGGGTCAAGGAGAGGGTCATGGAGTTTATTGAGCAGGTCGAAGAGGAAGCGTATGAAGGTGGCAATTGGGAATGTACTGCGTTCGTCGAGCCCGGAAAGTACAAGAGTATCGCGGACCTTGTTGCCTCAGAGACTAAGGGGAAGGGGAGGGTGGAGGTCATAGACACTGCGGTGAGTGCCCCCTTATACGATGGGCAGTTCTGGAGTTGGGGGTTAATGTGCTTTGCAGGTTGTGTCTGAGGGAGATAATAGTTAGGCGGTTTGGGGGGGATGGATAGAGAGAGTGACAAAAATTGAGCTTTACATCACACAATTGGGGATATCGGTACGGTAGCCAGGGAGTTTGAATTTTATCTTCTTTTATTCGGGGGCATACCAGAGTGGTGATTGCTATGGGAGCTCTTGTGCGCTGCGCGTTGACTAAGATCATTGCATAAACGTTAGGTTTGTGCGGAATAAGTTTTAATCAGCGGCGTTGTGCCGAATCCGTCGTTTGATGGTAATCTGCGCAGCAGTGCTGTGGGGGGCAATGCTGTCTTTACTTGTATTTCCCGATATCTATGATAGCGAAAGGTACCCGGGTATGGACGTTAGTGGTGAGGCAGGCAGGAGCATGAGTGGCCCGAGACTTTACCGTTATTGGTGTTGGGCAGAGATATCTCCCTGGGCTACCTCTACCCTGTCCGTCTCATTACTAACGTCCATACCCCAGCACCGGTAATATTGTCCTTGGGTGCCTAGATTCAGTGTTGAACACACTTCTGCGCAAAGGTACTTGTACCGTATCATACAGTACCATTGTCCGCCACCAATGGACTACAATCTGACCTCACCCGCACCAGGGCACATCCTTGGACCCTCGTTGAGAACACATTCTCTCTCGCTCTTTAAACAGGATAGAACTGCGAGAGAAATAAAACCCAATAAAAACAGCCCTTAGCGAGCCATAATGTAAGATTTACGAATGTTACATTTCAGTAGCCTCTGCTCACTGGGGGGGGTGTTGGTCGCTTTTTTTATACACTTTTGTGTGCACATGTATGCCAAGAGCGATAAAAAGGGCCGGTAGCAACCCAAGATAGGGCTCCGAATTCCTAATTAGGCACAACATCAAAAACATTTCAACTCTTCGATAATCGGGTGGAATTATTTCGTCTCACATTCTCCGCTCGATATCTTGTGTGGGGAAAAGTCCGAAGGCGCGACTTTGCACCACTATTCGTCCCCAAACTTCATCCAAACCCCTTTCAGCCCCGGCTGAGATCAACAAGGCAACAACAATGGATTGTTCCCCGCTTGACCAACGGGATCCCCGAAATGGGAAGCAAGTTACCAGTGCCCCGTGACCTCGTGCTGTCGGAACACGTATCAAATCACCTTGGATCCGAGTTCTGAACCCATTCCTGGACAAATTGAGACACGGGGCTACTGTAGCAGAGAAGTGAAGGTTGAGCTTCACTTTCGTTCGTATCGCGAGGGCATCCTCCATAGGGCGGTTACGGCTGGTGCGCTGTGTTCTTTTTTTTTGTTTTGACGATGGTAATTACGGTAGCCTGGTTACTCGCTTCCTGGATCGCCGGGTTTTGGATGTACTCGTACAGTAATATTTTTATGATAGAATGTATGATACTGAGTACTTGTGGAAGCATTTTGTATTCTTTGGTTTGACTCGTTTATCACGCCCTTCATATGCAATGACTGCGCTTCCGTCGTACAGTACGGTGCGGCACTGGCATCGATGGGCTGTCCGAGATTGCCGTGGTTACAGACAGCAGGAGATCTGCCGTGTTCGGGGCGGCCAGTAAACCGCTTCGGGTCGGGGAATGGTACAGCACTGATGGCCCATTGCATGAGGTTTGCCTGGGACCTGCGTTTACTTGCCTGCGTCTAGAGGTGGCCGAGGCTTCTCGATCCCCATCTGGCCCAATTGCCTGCCATTACTGGCTAGCAAGGCCAGACCCCAGCCACCGATATTCCCTCCCATGCACAAGTTTGGCCGCGCGCCCCCAGCAGGCTTTAGTATTGTCTGGAGCAGGTCAAACTCAGTCATCCCTCCCCACCCTGGAACAGCAAAGCCCTTTTGCCATCGCTTCCCTTTACCTCTCCTTCTTCCCATCTCCATCCATCTCCATCCCCTTCGTCTTTCTTCACCTTCACCTTCGTACCCCGTGAAATCGCTCAGTAAACCCGTCACTCTTCGTTGATTCCGCAATCATGAGGCTTTCGGTAGCTTCTGCCATCTTCTTGGCCCTGGAGGCTTCGGCTTATATGCCTAATCCTGAGCAGCATCCTATCACCTCAAAACTTCCCGCCTTTCTCTCATCTGCCCTTGACCAGTTCAAAGTCGGCGATCTCTCTTCCGAGTCTATCTCTGCTTGGGCAGAGATTGCGAAGCTCTACCCTGAGGATACCGTGTCAGCTATTCAAGCTATCCAGAGTAAGTCTAAGCCCAAGGCTGGAATCAAGAAACGACCGGATAGCTACTGGGACTACATCGTCGAGGGTTCCGAGACCGTCTCCGCCCTGGGGAGCAACGTCGATGGCCACGATAAAATCAGGGGTAATAGGTTAAGAATCAAGAAGCCTAGTGACCTGGGAGTTGATGCTAAAACCAAGCAATACTCTGGTTACTTGGATGTGGATGATGACGACAAGCATTTCTTCTTCTGTAAGTTCCCTTGAACGCGCTATCGTTGCTTGTTTGTCACGGTATTAACATTTCTCACCAGGGTTCTTTGAATCGCGAAATGACCCCAAGAATGATCCCGTTGTCCTTTGGCTCAACGGTGGTCCGGGGTGCTCTTCTTTGACTGGTCTCTTCATGGAGCTCGGCCCTGCTTCCATTAATGCTAAGATCCACACCGTTGATAACCCGTACTCGTGGAACTCCAACGCTTCGGTTATCTTCCTTGACCAGCCCGTCAATGTCGGGTACTCGTACTCTTCGGGCTCAGTTTCGAGCACCCACGCTGCGGGAAAGGACGTTTACGCGTTCTTGACCATGTTCTTTGATAAATTCCCGGAATACGCTAAACAGGACTTTCATATCGCCGGTGAATCTTATGCTGGGTGTGTTGTCCAGTTTCTTGGTTCTTGATTGGGTTTCGAGCTGACGCTTTGCAAGGCATTATATTCCTCAGTTCGCCTCCGAGATTCTCTCTCACAAGAAGCGCAACATCAACCTTCAGTCTGTTCTCATTGGCAACGGTCTTACCGATGGTCTCACCCAATACGAGTGGTACCGCCCCATGGCTTGTGGTGAAGGTGGATACCCGTCTGCTTTGAGCGACTCCGAGTGCGAGACTATGGATAAGGCCTATCCTCGCTGTGCCAGTATGATCCAAAACTGCTATACCTCCAAGTCTGTGTGGTCTTGTGTCCCTGCATCCATCTACTGCAACAACGCTATGATCGGACCTTATCAACGCACCGGATTGAACGTGTACGACATTCGTGGGAAGTGTGAGGATTCTGACAACCTCTGCTACTCTGAAATGGGCTGGATCTCTAAGTAAGTTTGCCTGACACTTGACACTGGGATTTTTTGCCAACGAATGAAATTAGGTATCTCAACAAGAAGAGTGTTATGTCGTCTCTCGGAGCCGAAGTTTCTTCTTATGAGTCTTGCAACTTTGACATCAATCGCAACTTCCTCCTCAATGGAGACTGGATGTTGCCATTCCACGACTTTGTCGTCGAACTCCTCAAGGAGATCCCTGTCTTGATCTATGCCGGTGACGCTGATTACATTTGCAACTGGCTCGGAAACCGTGCCTGGACTGAAGCTCTTGAGTGGCCCGGAAAGAAGGCCTTCAACAAGGCCAAGGTTGAGGACTTTGAGGTCAACGGCGGGAAGGCTGGAAAGTTCAAAGCTTCTGGAAATTTCACCTTCATTCAGATCTACCAAGCTGGTCACATGGTTCCATACAACCAACCCGACCCAAGCTTGCAGATGTTGAACAGATGGTTGGACGGTAACTACTGGGCTTAAGCGATGTCTTTTTTGTCTTGTACTGTAGTCAGTCAACTTATTGGGCATGGTGTTTTTTTCTTTTTCTTTTCTTTTGCAATGGTTTAATAAACTCATGGCTCTGCAATATTTTCGGACCGGATGAGTTGGCATGGGAATGGAGGTTTCGCTTTTTTTATTTTTTTATTATTTTTGCCCTGGTGTTTCTGACGTATTGACTTGTAACAATGAAAGGTGTTTTATTCCTCAATTCACGGGAATGCATGGGAATGAAAGTTATCGAGATGAGTGCCTATTAGACGGCTTTCACCGGGACTTTTTTTCTCTTGTCATCCTGCAGTATCGTACCTGCACTGTCGGTGTCGGATTGGTTCGGTGAGTTTTATTATTGCAATAGTGAATTCCTGAGCTATGTCAGAGCCACCTAAAAGTATATGCTAGAATACGGGTCGAGTGCAGTAGAGTATAAATTTATGCCATCAATCATCATTGAGCTACTGTGAACCGCCGTCAACGCCTCTATCATAAAAGCAGATAAAAACTTTTGGAACCAAATACTGTAGAAAAAGACAGGGAGGTAAGACCCCAATATAGAAGGGCGAGACGTGAATAGAGCAACAAGGGGGGATAAAGTTAAAATACATTAACGAACTGGCAGGCCTGTGAAATGATCGACATAGGTTGGTATAAGAAAAGCAACAAAATAAAAGAGGGAATGAATGAATAGCCCACGGGAGCAAATCATACCCGCCACCTCTATAGGTACTGCCCCTATAGGTACCGTATCGTGTAATCCATGTGTATATATATATATGCTCTGGCTTTACGCCTTAACAGCAACCCAAAACACGCCTTCATACTCATGTCTCAGCATGCTCTTCTCATCGTCCACGTACCCGGTCTTGACCCCCTTGACCACCTTCTCTAGCTTGAACCCGCACATCTGGACTAGTTTGAGGACTTCGTCGAGGCACAGCTCGAACTTTCCCGCAGCTCCGATCTCCTCATCCCCCCCGCTATCTTTTCTCTTCCACTGCTGCTGCTGCTCCTGGGCATGCTCTTCAAAGTGCCAGAGCAGCGGGCCAAAGTTCACCCAGATCCCGTCGTCGGCGAGTAGGTGCTTGATAGTCTCAAGATAGGAGATCAGGTTTGGTGCTGTGTCGATGAAGAATACAGTGGCGCAAACGTCGAATTTTTGGGAGGGGGGGAGGTCTTTGTAGGCTTGGCGGAAGTCACCTGCTGTCATGCTGAACCTGTCGGTGTCCGCGAGCTCGAGGAGGGTTTCAGGGTGGACGTCTGGGATTTGGATACCACGGAGGTGGGAGGGGCGGGTGGAGTGGTTGCTGAAGGTTGAGATGAAGGGGTGGATGGTGTGTTGGTATGCGGTGGCGGTGTGGTTTAGGACGTAGTTGCTGGCCATTAGTTGATGGTAGGAGAATTCATTGCCTTGAGAAGTGTAGCCTGGATTTGATGTTAGTTGAGATGAGATGAGAGGGGAGTATTTGGGCGAGAAATGCACCTGCGACAGCGATATCAAAGGCAAGTCTGCCCAAACCGGCTCCCGGGACGAGGACTTTGATGGTCGACCTGCGATTGAACCATTAACTATCGATCTCCCCCGTATAAGTGGTTAAAGAGCCATACTTGTCCTCCACCATCCCAAACCTCTCCTCCAATTCCTTCATAACCCCACCGTAGCAAGCCTCCCTCTCCACCTTCCCTTCATCACTCCAATCACGGTAAAATTGCTTAATCGTGCTCCGCACCTTGTCCAAATCCCCGTCACTCGCACTATTCTCCCAAACCTTAAACCCACCGCCAGTAGTCTCGAGATCGACCCCAAATGCATTCACGGCAGAACGGAATATGGCCTCGCTGAGAACTGCGTTGTCTTCGATTGTGCGGTCGACGTTATCCAGGGTGCGGAGGTAATTGATGGGTGACTGCTTGAGGAGTGCTTGATGTGTGGGGGAGAGGGCGAAGAAGGAGGTTCGGCGACGGTGGGTTAGGTTTTGGTGAGCGGCGCGGCGGTAGAGGCTGTTTCCCGGACAATTAGTTGGGGATGAATGGAAAGAGGAGAAGAAGGGGAGGATACTGGAATGAAGAAAGAGTAGATGTGAGCGCCTTGAGCTCCTCCACGTCACTGAGTGAATCGAATTCAAGATCCGGGTCAACGTTATTTTTGGACATTGTTGAGGGTTTTATTGGAGGGATAATTAGTATCTTGAGATATTTTATGATATTCTATTTCCTTTTTCCTTTTTCCCTTCCTCCCAGGCTGCGGTTTGGGTGGGGTGGTTGAGAAAGGAAAGGAAGGGATGGGAGAGAGAGGGTGTGTGTGGGGGGTGTGAGTGCTGCGTCGCGTTGGTGGGGCAGAACTGGTGGGGTCGAACTGGCACGGAGCCTCTACCAGTCTACGCGTCTTGGCAGGGTTCAAGCAGCAAAGGTAGCGGATCACCTTTGAACTTTTGGAAGCAGATATGGTAGCTAGGATAGAGCTCTTTGAGGTGAATTGTATTGGCCTTCTAATTCGGGTTCCTGTGGGTGCCCTGTGATGTAGTTAAAGTTTGCCTTGCCGTTGGAATCGGGCGCGTGCTTGCGGATACTGTTACCGTAGTCGTTAGATTTGCTGCAGTGAAATTTGGCACAGGATGTTGAGGGTTTAGCTCGCTGCCTCTCCTTTAGAGATTGCTGATTTCTGGGGTGTTCTTGGGAGGTGCTGCCTGCGTACTGTAGACTACAATTTTAGAGCGATCTATGGCAGTCGGGGGCTATAGTACTCGGGCACTTGTAGTGAGATGGCTAGTTGTATTCTCAACGCTTAGCTTTAAGCATTAACATCGGATTCTTAGAAAATGATAGGCACGGTGACTTGTCCATATTATTGGCGCACAATATCCTACCATAACACAGAAAAGTGAAAGCCATTCACTTCGCTAAAAGTAATTAGGGTTAAGAGAAGACTTAGCTCCCTGGCCCGATAGCTACATCCCAATTATCAAAATATCAACCTCACAAAGCCCGATCCCCACACATCCAGTGTCATAAATCGCCATGCCGTATTGACATCCATACTTACAGCGACCTCCCGTATAGCCCTTCGAATCAAGTAACTGAGAAGCGCCGGGAGAGCAGATTCTCCGAAAACACTGATTCCGCTAAAGGTAGATGGGGTCTTCGGAAAGTCACAAGACAAAAGTCTAAAATGGGGCTCCTCTTTGCACCTCCTAGAGCACCGCTGCGGGCCCTCCATTTTTGAAGAAAGGCGGATTGGAGGACAGTTTGGTATCTTTGCTGAGTAGCCCTGATGTACTTGAGTCACTTTATTTGCCTGGTAGAAGAGTGATATGAGTTACCTACGTGAGTTGAGGGTTAATGAAGAAGTCAAGCTGTCAGAGAAGCTCTGGTTGGCGATTGCACGCTAGTAATGGTGTTGGTGCTAGTATTGATCTTTGGTGCCAAGGGGTTGATGAGTGTTGAACCAAAATCAAGCTCGTCAGAGAGGCTCACGGAAAATCACTCGGACGCCAAATTTGCCGAGACTCAAAATCTCGTCTTCTAATCTCACAACATGCGGATAGTATCATACTCGGGAAGTTTTCATATATAATTCCAGTCTGCTGGCACAAAAATCATTGCCCTGGCAAGGATCTCGGGGTGGAACACCACGGAAAGAACCGCACTATTCGGTAAAATAAGCACTTTGCATCTTTGAACGTTGTAAACCATGATTGTAACCTACCAATCCCACGAACTCCGCAGACGGCTCAGGATTCATCTCTAACCACCCACCCAAAAGCCAAAAGCACTCACCCAAGCTGACTAGCAAACATCCACTCCACGAGGCCCACAAAAAAAGCTCTTCCCACATGAGCATAATTTGCCCTCGTACGGTCTCGCCCGCCCGTATAAATGAGCCCGGGTACTCAACCACCATCCACCCAACGCCCCTCTTCAAGACTCCCTTTCTCTTCTCCCTTGCCAGGGACTTCCTCCCCCCGCCCCAAGAAAAATGTGTTTCTGCAACATCTACACCCTAACCGCCTGTCCAAAACTCCACAAGATAAAGTGCTACTACCGCCTCTGCTCTGTGCACATGCACCTCCTACCACCATTCTCTCAGCCCCCCTCACCTTCCTCCCCCCCGCGCAAGCTCCGCACAACGCCTTCATATGAGAACCTAGTTGAAGCGCTAAACCCCGTTGGCACATCCCCAAGGGTCTCGGGATTCCCCCTCCCAGAGCAGGAGGCACCCTATTTGCATTGCATAGAGACCATAGTCCCGTACCCATCACCGCCACAGGAAGTCCGGCTAGCGAAAGCCGGCTGCGGCCTGAGCGGATGTAGGGAGCCGGACACAGTGGGTGTGGAGAAGAAGTGGAGCGGCAGGACTAAAGACGGGGAGGCGAGGTTTGGGTGTCCGGTTTGTAAAGCAGAGGAGGTGAAGGTTGAGGGGGAGTTCTGGGTGGAGATTGCAGCAGGGGTGGCACTGCCGGGGGATGACTATGTGGAAAAGGGTAAGAGTATGGAGAGGACGGAGAGGTTTCGTTGGGATGGGCAGGGGCCTGCTAGCGCTCAGGCGGCGACGGGAGGGGCGGCGCGGGATTCACCGCCGCCGCCTGTGTATACCCCGTCTTCGGCGGAGATTGCGAGGGAGAATAGGCCGGGCCCACCCTCCCTACCGACTATGGTGGTGCCGCGGGTAACTCTGCTTGCGCCAGAGAGTCCGAGCTTTAGGTCCACTATGGGAAGAAGTAGGTCCACGACTCTTACTTCACCAGCTCCACCTTTACCTAAAGACTCTGCATGAGTGCCGATAGTTAAGTAAGCAGGTAGAACTAAGAGTGATGGAGAGGAAGGGAAAATATCATGCAACATTGAACATTATGCATCGGGACTTCTTGATTTAGTTTGAGAGGTGGATGGCGCAAGTCTTCAAGCAAACTCGATACGAGTTTTCGCCTAACCAGACCAACCAGTCCATTTAGAAATCTGATAACTCTTTTTCCCTTCATTTGTTTTTCTTTTGAACCTACATTTTGTCACCCTTGGTAGCCAACTGAGCGGCTTACCCCTCGTACAAATACCGTTTGGAGAAAAAAAAAAGCAACAGAAAGTCCAAGCACAAGCCGTGTATTATAAACGATCATCTTCCTCCATCCCCGTTCCCAAGATATCACAATTGCCACGATGGAGGCTGCGTCGCCGTCAATTAAATTAAACCAATTTAATACCGGTTTAATGTGTGGCCAGCGTGAGGGGGAGAGGAGGGTGAGATAGTGTTGGTGAAACTGTGGGGTATTTAGTGCGGGTAGGCTGGTATAATGATAAATTGATATCGCCAGGCTTTCACTAGATGATCGCTGCGAGTCCTAATGTGGGGTAGACTAGGATTCAGTGAGTTGGCTTTGCCAGAGAGAGTTCCTCAGGAAACCTTAGGTTGTGGTTGTACTTAGTCGGTCGGGGTTGTGCAATATTCGTACCTGTGCTCCCAGGGTCCAGTATCGCCTGAGACCTCATGAGAGGCCGGTGGCTTCAATTCCCCCGGAACTCCCTCTACAGTTTTATATTAGTGATGGTCGAGAAGGGATCTATAGTAAAATTGGTTTAAGTTTTGGTGTTTCGATTGAGAAACCGGTGTACCATACTGCGGATTAACCACCCACAGTTATGCCCTCAAGTAATGCCGAAAAGAGGAAATGTTCCTAGAATAAAGTACAGGTGAAAATATTGAATTTGAAGAATGGGTGCAAACCCTAGAAAGAATAATGAGGAAAAA
Source organism: Tuber umbilicatum (assembly GCA_003313605.1). Lineage (NCBI taxonomy): Eukaryota > Fungi > Ascomycota > Pezizomycetes > Pezizales > Tuberaceae > Tuber > Tuber umbilicatum. Next base: position 8,546 of record QLOI01005303.1, on the reverse strand, counting down.
TCCTAGCATTGCTCGAAAAAGGGGAAAAGAAGAGAGTCGGGAATTTTGGCACAGAGGAATAAAACTCGTAGATCTGCGAAAATCAACCAAAGTGGCCATTCGCCGGGGGGAGGGCCTGAAATACAACCCGCCTAGTGGCCGATCTCGATCCAGAATCATCTAGAGTGCTGGGGTCTCCACACTCCCTTCGGGCCACTCATCGTGACAATGGTTGGTCTTATGGTTATCTTGCGTTTTATGGTTTCTATCAACCGATTTTTGTTAGGCGCTGCCCTGAAGGCGGTGGGGGCTAGCATCATAAAATGCACTCACGATCCACGGAGGGGTGCATTCTTGCAGCATTGCCTTCCACACACCCTGGGGACTGAGATCTCGTCTGCCCGAGTGTCGGCCATACACTGGGCCAAGTCGTCATGGACATACCCGCATACCAAAGTGTTCTCTTCAGTCCGGCAGCCGCAAGAAAATGTGGTGTGCTTGTAGTGGCACATTTTAAGTTTCTTTGCAGTGATGTGGTGGTAGATGAAGTGTAGAAGTGGTGTCTAAAAAGGTTCGTCTTGATGTGGGTATTTGAAAAGTGGGGAAATGTTAGACTAACAGAGTCTATACCGACAATCCAGAGGGAAAGTGAAGCAGTTCTTATAGTAAAGAGGGACTTTGGAATTTGCTCTCGTACAATACCTAACGGAAAATTATGTCCTATTATACTCGTACGGGGCTTGATGCGGCGCACCTCCATGACCGCAACACTTTTTGATCTCCACCCGCCCCCCAAGTTCCGGCTACCCCACTTTTTGCGCGCAGGATGGAGCTTTCTCTGCAAATCGATCGGGGGCCAGACATTTCTGACGAAAAAGCATCTACAAGTAGTGTAGATTATTGCTCTTCTCGCAAACCCTGGTTTGGACGGGGTCCTTAAAAGTTAAGTCCATGCTGCACAGTGTACCCAAGGAGCCTACGAGCATAGGGATTAGCCCGCCGGTCCAAACTGATTCTTGCCCACCCTTGAGACTCTGACAATGAGATTAGCCTCAGAGGGTCGCAAGAGCATTTTCTGATCGTGCCAGCTGCTCGTGTATGATACTCGAGTACGGTGTCTTCACTTTCTTTTTCATATGTTTTAGAGTACTCGTGCTCGTACTAGTCTTCCACAAACTTCCTCTGGGTGATCGCCAGGGTCTTTCTAACAAGCGGCCATTTCGTGGGGTTTACTCTGGAATTTAAGAGCCATGATTTGTAGGAGGTGGTCATCTCCAGCCCAGTGGCCTCGGGATCGTCGGTTGGTCTTGTGTTTTTGTATGCGAAATGACGCCATGGCGCTTGAGGGATAGCACACTTTCCTGTTAAGAATCTGGGGTAGGTTGGTCTGTTACAACTCGAGTACTTGTACAGTAGCAATGCTGCTTTACTCGAGTACCGGTATTCTTTCCAGTGTCTTTTTTTATCCCAGAAACAATTGCAAGTGGGGCGTATGAAGCAGACTTTCCGCTTTTATACGAATAGCGTAACGCTTGGCCCGGCTACCGTTCAGGTTCAACACCAAGTCTTAGACTACTCGAGTATTTGATCCGTGCTGTGAGTGATAAGCGCCAGTGGGGTACTACTGAATATTCCCAGCTACATCAGGGCCCAAACCTTAGATTAAGATCTTCTCCTGTATTATTAACTCATGGACTCTTTATTTATTTTTTCTTGAACGCCATTCTCGGAAGTGGATGCATGAGTAAGGAGCTGTGGCACGATAGATGCGTCCTCTGGAAAACTTGAAAGGCCGATCTGTGTTGTGGGTTTGTCGTGATAGAGTAATCCCAATACGGTAATATGATGTATAGTTTCCCTATAGTCTCAAGATCCCCCTCTACAACATAAGAACACCTTCATCCTCTATTCTTGAGTCCACATCGTTCCTCATCGACATCCTCCAGGATCTCCCCCACCTGTCCACTGCCAGACCTTATGAGCCATCATGTTGGAAGTTTTTCTCCCCCTCATTTTCCCTGCGTCCCCGGATAATGATGTCCCGTTGTATTCATTGCCCTCGGCATGGGGTCACTGCGATAGGGAGAAAAGAGGGATCCCGGTTCATGAATCATAGTTTATGATTTCGTCCCGGCCCACATACCGGGAGGTTATTGCCACGCCAATGAATGAATCGGACGGTAGCTCACAGTTGCACAACATAATCACACTGTTCAGCGGATTGACTTTCTGAAGAGAGAAACTCGTGTCTTGCTGTGTTTTGTGCCGTTAGGGGGAAGGGGTGTTTTATGCTTTTAGTTGAGCGTGGTACGGTACAGCATGATGAGCATTGGCTTTGCAGCGTCATTCAATGGCACTCGTCCCGTACTCTACACGAAAACTAGCTGCCTTCGTGCCGAGGGTTAGCTCCGACAAGTCGGTCTTATAAGGCATCATATAATGTCAGTCACTCGCTCATCATACAATATTATGATAGCATTTAATTCGAAGCAGAGGAAGGGTGGGATTTCTAGCCTAGACATCATTTATTGACATTTCTAGGCCAATCCCAATTCTCATTCGAGGAAGCCTTACCATAAAGTGATGGAGCGAAGATAGGGAATTTCTTGCGCAAGAGCCTTGAAACACTGCATTCGTCGGCGGTCCTATTGTCACATAATTTAACGGAGATCGCTCTTGGTCATAGAGCGATATTATAAGAGGGCTGTCGTAGGCGTGATAGCAATAGCCGCGCAACAAGTGCTGTCCATGGTTGGAGGCTATTATACCTAGTGGCTTCATGCGCGCCAGCTAGCATGACAATTGAGTCTCTGATAATATCAAGTTAAAAGCATGCCCAGTTTATTTTCAGAGCGCCGGCTTGTCTCTACGAAGCCTGTGAGATTGATCTACAGTATCGCTCCAGGGATAGAAAATGCACGGCCAAGAGTTAGCATCTGCCGCTTTCCGTACCGTACAGTACCTCCAGCAGATAAAAACTTAAGAACCTAAATTTTCCTCGATTCGGGAAAAGTGGTTTGCTTACTACGTACAAAGTACTGCTTGTCTCGTGAGATGACTGTAAGGATGGCATGGTGCTAACAGAGAGCTCCCCATGGAGGAGTTTACTCCAACCTCAGTTTCAAACCCGCAGAGGACAATATGGCACCGGCGCTCCCGCTGTGATTCAAGGCGTCAATAAAATCAATATAAGGACACTTATCTATCGCTAGCTGTGGTATCCCATGTCCCGCTTCTATCTGTCCTACATTCCTCAATACCAGAGATATTGGGTTTCCATTCTTCAAACTTTCTTACTCTAAGCTTGATAGGGATTCATTATATTGAAAATTTAGCCTCGCGGACAAGGAGCAAACCAGATACCATTTTTAGGTTTGGTATACAGTGATTACTCTCTTAGAGCATAGAGATTATTTCATCCACAATGTCACCCTAGATATATCTCAAGTCACCTCCTGAGCGCTCGTCAGAGGAGTCACCGACACCACATCGGTACAGTATTTCCTTTGCGTAAATCCCATTCACGATAGGATAAACCTGTCGGTCCCTTCGATACGGATATGAGTAGTCCCCCAACGAAGCCCGATCCCAAACAGTATTCGGACACTAACCCTCGTGATGTATCATATACTCACTACTGTGCCCGCATGACTTCTGATCCCGCGACAGGGGCAACAAGACGGAAAGTGGTCCACTCGCAATAAGCAATTTACCCTGCTCATCCTTAAGGCAGCTCAGCGCACAACCACGAATTAACCAGGAGACTAAAGCAAGCCTTTGATCTCAAGATACCCCCTGCAGACCGTACTCACCGTACCTCTCTGACTTTTCTGTCAGCCAGGGACCGGTGTTATAAGAAGCTTTGTAATAGCAGTGCACTGTGGCTACCCCTAAACTCTATCAAATCCTGACCCGAAGTCCCTAGGGTGCGGTACAAGTAAGCCTGTTCGCTAGTATGTACTCCCTTTTCTAACTACCGCACCAGTTCGGCAAATTGAGTATCTCCGTGCGGAGCTCTAATACCCTCAAGAGGACCGTTCAGACTTTCGTCCGGCTTCTAGGATTGAAAGGTACCTTTGGCAAGAAAATCTCTTGCAAAGGCGAAAAGAGCCAAAATCCACCGATCCGTGCGGACAAATCCGCGGCCCGTTCTAGACGACAAGTCTTTCACATCGCCGCGGACATCGTTCATTTCAGATCGTAGGTATTCGATATCTTCCCGAGCCTGGTCGGAAAACTTAGAGCAATGGCCCCATACCCTCGTTCGTATGCTGAGTTTCGGAGGATTTCGCCTCGAAAGCTATTATAGAGGAATATTTGGCTTGAGGAGGATCTGCGGAGAATTTACTTGAATAGGTGATGTTATTATCCTTTGAGGTATCATATCATACCAGGCAGTCTCGACCATGGCCCCGCCAATATAAACGAAGGGATAGTGTTATGGGTCTAGAGTAGAAGCGTTCGGGCTCGGAAGATTAGTTAAATTATATATGATAGCCCGAACCTCGCTGTCACCCGGGAAATCCTACGAGTACGGTATCGTAAACTTTTAAAGAGAAATCAACCGATGTTTAGAAGAGGATTATTGCAGTGACGAGTTACGCCTTGCCGTCATGCCATCATCATCTCTTCTACAGCTCGTACGAGTAATTCGAACGACCGAATGAACGAATGAATCAAAATCCTCGCAGCGAAAAGCCTCCAAATAAAATAAATTGTCCCAGGCCTCCAAATAATCCATACCTGGACCAAATACAGAGGTACAGCATGCGAAAAAACCTACAATTACAGTAACACCAACTATCACAAACTCGAGTACTGTAGGTAGACCGGGATTCCCTCCTTCCGACCAAAATAGCATCCCCCGCACCACCAATCATCCAACCGCACGTAACGTCACGTTGCACGTCACATAAGAAATCACGAATTCTCACTCGAAATAACACCCCCATCATCAGGACGCATCCGGTCCTACGCACGCGAGCTGAGCTGAGAATAAGTTGGCTACATAAATTACATTCCGTGAATTGGTCGTATATTGTCGACCCCACAACCCGGAACCATCTTACCACACGCTCGTTAAGCTTTACGCCCCCCCACCTCCCTCATCCTAGAAAGAAGGATTTAGGTTAAACTGTTCGTTCGGTCATTCGCGTTCACTTTATCAGGGAGCCGCTTTTTTGAGGATCCTTGTTTTGACCTTCCTCGCCTACGGTCGCTTGCACACACACTCGCTTTCCCCGCGCGCGCGCCCTCCCCGCCTCGCACTTACGCATTTCCCCTCCCACCCCGCTTCGTTAGGGATACGGTAGGAGTGGGTGAATGATAGTGATGATGAACTTTTGGTCCGCCCTGGCCTTATTGTCGGCGACATTGGCTGTTGGGGGATGGGCGCATGAGATTGACGTCAAAAATAAAGGTATGTTGAGAGAGGCGCACACACGCTTCACCCCCGCATCCGCGATAAGGCCCTGCATCAGGGATGGAAACGGGGTTACAAGTAACGAGAGATGGTAACCGGGGTTTTTCTTTTTTATCTGCTGCGGCATTAGCCTCGGTATCCAAGGTCGCTGGAAAAGTCGCGTTTAAAATGATGCAGTTCTACCCCGGTAATAAAACCGGTGGCATTCCTGGACTATTCGGAGATCCTTATTACTGGTGGGAAGCCGGCGCTGTGTTTGGTGTATGTTTCCATTCCGCTTATCCGTATCATCCAACCTCCCTCCACCCCTTCTTCTGGTGTTGATGGTAATGACGATGATGTGGGAATGGTTAACAAAGAAAAAAAAAAAAAGTCATTAGTAGATTACTGGGCCTACACCGGTGACACTAGTTACAATCCTACTACCAGCGAAGCGATCCTCCACCAAGTTGGCCCGGACAAGAACTTCATGCCACCGAACCAATCCCAGTCACTCGGGAACGACGATCAATGCTTCTGGGCACTGACCACTATGTCCGCGGCCGAGAAACGATTCCCAAACCCGCCTGATAATTTACCGCAATGGCTGTCGCTCTCACAAGCAGTGTTCAACACGCAGGCTGCGCGGTGGGACAGGGATAGCTGTGGGGGTGGGCTGCGCTGGCAGATCATCCCGTTACATAGCGGGTACGCTTACAAGAATACCATCTCCGCCGGGTGCTTTTTCCAGCTGGGCGCGAGGTTGGCACGGTATACCGGGAACGCGACGTACGCGGAGTGGGCTGAGAGGACATTCGACTGGACATATAATGTTGGATTAGCGACGCGGGAGCACAGGTTCTTGGACGGGGCGACGGTAACGAAGAATTGCTCGGATATAAATCGTTTGCAATGGTCCTATAATGCTGGAATGTATATGGCTGGTGCGGCCTATATGTATAACTTTGTTTGTCCCCTCCTCCCCCAAGCCGTTAGAGTATCGCATTGACGAGGTTGTGAAAACTAAAAAAGACCAACGGAGCCGGGAAATGGAAATCCCGAATCCAGGGAATCCTTAACGGCACATTGCAAGACTTCTTCACCGAACCCCCGGTCGGTCCCGAAAACATCATGTACGAGGTAGCCTGCGAGCCGTACCTGACCTGCAACGTGGACCAGCGCTCCTTCAAAGCCTACCTATCCCGTTTCATGGCCTTGACCGTCAAAATGGCCCCCTTCACCAAGGACGCCATCATGCCGGTACTGTACACCTCCGCCACCTCCGCTGCTAAGCAGTGCTCCTACGGCGAGGACAAGAACACCTGCGGACAAAAGTGGTACACGAATGAATGGGACAAACTCTGGGGCGTTGGAGAGCAGATCTCTGCGCTGGAGGTTATATTGAGCACTCTTGTCGACAGTCTTGATCCACCGGTTACCCAGGCCAAGGGCGGCACGAGCAAAGGTGATCCGGCCGCTGGAGGGGGAGGTAGGGGGATAAGGTACAATGGGAATGACGGTCGTGGCGGGGGTGCAGATGGGTGGGTCAATTCAAAGGGGGAGTTCGTCCCCCATACGCCGGATAAGAAGGATAGGATTGGGTCTATTGTCCTTACGGTGGCGACGGTATTGGGTCTACTTTGGATGTCATGGTGGATGGTGGTGTGAAAACTACATATATAATGATACGGTACAAGTTGTATGAGGGGCATTATTACCGCCAGAGGTCCCCCGGCATATCAAATGTATAGAAGTCATAATGGATCATGTAAATACGATATCAAGGCCCTGCGCCTTAATAGCAAACAGGGAAAAAAGAAAGCAAAAACAAAAATGGAATCTATTGGCGAGTGACGAATAATGACTATTATGTTATCCCCGGTTAAAAATACAATTCTCATCTCTCGGCGCAACAAGCCTTACCGTTTCAACTCCTCGTCGTTCTACTCATTAGGGGATGCGGAAGAACAAAAACGTTTCATAAATTATTTGCTTTGCTGTAAAGAATGAAGAACTCCAAACACCAACCATCCATCAGCCAACCGAAGATCTCCTCCCGAACCTGAAATCTGCCCATAATAACAATAAAAAAAGCAAATGTAGGCTCACCATTGACAATACCCCATTTCCTCCCCTCGATGACCAGCCCTGTCCTTTTTTTTTTTTTTCGATTCTGGAGCTCAGGCTTTTTTCAAAAGAATGATACGGAAAATGAAAATGAAAATTATCTACGAGAGCAAATCCGAAACGTTCATCGGCATTTCATCGATTTGGGTACCTTTTCTTTGGTGTTAGCTTTGGGATAAACAAGGATGCCCGAATGGATTAGAAGGGGACATACTGTAGAAAAGTTCGATATCACGCAAGATTCTGACGTCCTCGCTTGTGACAAAGTTGATAGCGACACTGGAGCAGCGTTAGCACTATTTGCAATGAGAGGGAGACATTGAAAATGGCCAATTACCCTTTGCGACCGAAGCGACCAGATCTACCAATCCGATGGATATAGTTCTCGCGATTACTTGGCAAGTCATAGTTGATGACCAAAGACACCTGCTGAACATCGATACCTCTAGCCCAAACATCGGTGGAGATGAGCACGCGAGAGTTTCCCTGGCGGAACTCCTGCATGATAGCATCACGCTCCTTCTGCGGCATTTCTCCATGCATGGCGGAGACGGTGAAGTTCGCCTCGCGCATCTTCTCCGTTAGCCAGTCGACTTTTCTGCGTGTGTTGCAGAAAATGACCGCTTGTGTGATTGTGAGGGTATCATAGAGATCACAGAGGGTGTCGAATTTCCATTCTTCCTTTTCGACAGCGATGAAATATTGTTTCAGCCCTTCCAGGGTCAATTCATCACGCTTGACAAGGATGCGGACGGGGTCTGTCATGAACTTCGTAGTCATGTCCAGAACGTCGTAGGGAAGGGTAGCAGATACGACGACAACCTGGGTGCTCGGGGGAAGGTAGCGGTAAACATCGTAAATCTGCTCTCTAAACCCACGATTAAGCAATTCGTCCGCCTCGTCTAAAACCAGCATTTTGATGTGTTTGGTTCTCAAGTTCCTGCGGCGAATCATGTCCGCCACGCGACCGGGTGTGCCGGAGACGACGTGTTGGCCGTAATCGAGCTTGCGGATGTCCTCTCCAACGTTGGTCCCACCG
>QLOI01005301.1:0-11060 GCA_003313605.1 Tuber umbilicatum | reverse complement strand
AGCCTTAAGAGGGGTCTGTGTGAAGGAGTGGAATAAACGGTCGGGGTCGGCAACGACAACATCACAACATTCTTCGGGAATGTCAATCGGGGCCGCCTCGATAAGTGTGGGCATAGCAGGCCATTCAAGACCACGGAGGTCTGCGAAAACCGGCGCTCGTAAACGGAGGTCATTGGCCTGTTGTGCAGCACGGTCAACACTACCAAGGTTGGCAGACATTTTCGTTTCCACCCGATGCTTCTTGTACCTGAAAAGCGACTCGTACTGGGAAGATGTTTTCAACAATGGTTAATCAATTATTCAAGAGAGGATGAGTTAAGCGAAAAGTTCGCTTAAGGATATACTGTAACGGGGTCTCCCTGTGGGAAGATGGATCCCAAGGATGCGGCCGTACCGAAGCTTTCTTCGTACGCAAAGTGAAGAACAAATATGTAAGAGAGAAAACCTTAACGGTGAAACTTAATATGGTTAAGCCGCAGCTTTTACTCAATAAGTTCTGGAGAGGATAATAGATCGTCTTAGGAGAAGAGGTCGCGCATATACTTAAGTAGAATTATATTGCTAGCGGCTCTCCATCACTCCTAAGCTCACCACCATCGCGAGCATGCCCATCTCCTCTGGGCCTCGGGCTAACATTACACCGAATGTTTTCCCGGCTCTGCTAGTTCATTATCCGACGTGAAGTGTTCATGCAGTATCCTGATACATGCAATTAACTGTAGGAGAAAACTCTCATATTACTGTGCTGTTAGTGGCGAACTAACAGGTTACTGATAAGCTAGTCTAATATCGAACTCACTGTCCCATTCGTATTCGTCTATACAAGTCTCGTAGACAATCATTATGTTTGACCAGTCTATCATCATCGACTGTCTTCGACACGATAGCTTGGTCTACGGACTCCCGTGATGAGACACTTTAGCCATTGGCATACACAGGCGCTACCTGTAGCCACTGACCATGAACACCTCAATCAAGACAAGACTACTAAGATCTAGAGCTCGCTAACAACCTCCAGATATCTTACAGTCTTTCGCAGACATACGGGAGTCGAAGGTCTACCACTTAACCGGAGACCTCTAGGACTCCCGGTATACCTTACATACCTACCACCGTAGGCTTATAAGGATCAGTGGTGTATGCACTTGAGAATCACTTCTCGTGTAACCATTCGATCGCCCCATGCCCCCTCATATATCCTGCGAACAGCTTCCGGTCCGAAGGACGGCGACAACGTATAAGGTATTACGCCGTCTTCTTCAATCATAGGCTCTTACTAGTAAACCAGCAACTTCCCTATAGTTGGCCCATGACGCGTTGTCTGTACATCGGGGCCAGAGGGGGGTGTTGGACTCAGATTCCTCAATGTTCACCCAAGGCAAGATTTTCTCCGGTTCGTAGCCCAACAACGGATTACCCGATTGAGCCCAGATTCGAACCTCCTATATAATCTTGCGTAACAAACAATCCTATGACTTTTCCCGAAACTTCGCGTAACCTTTTACGCTCAAGGTAGGGTAACTATATTCCCTAAGGTAGGGTAACTACCTGCCTTGGGTAGGGTAACTCGCCGGAGCTCTCTGAGACCTGCCGGACTCGCACCGTAGACTTCCCTACCTACCCGGTATACCTTTTCTCGTTCGCAGTCTAAGCATTACCATTTGCTTAGTCCACATGGTAACCATTTCACAGAGTTTGCTGACTAGCCTAACCGTAACCCTTTCGGGCTCCGGCATGGGATAAGACTAGGTCTACTGTAAGATCCAGCAGGGTCGTTACAAAAAGTTACCTTGCAGCTCATCGCACCAGGTCCTCGGCCGAAATCGACCCAACCTGCAGAAGATGCCTTTCCAACCCAGAAGACATGGAGCATGCCATACTCCTCTGCCCCGCCACCCAAGCCCTCCGCTCCACCCACATGCCCTCGGTTAAGTCCTGCAATCAGGACGCCCTACTTTGGACCTCGGTCCCTCTCCTATTTGAACTTCGCTTCTTTATTCACGCTGCGCGCCTGAACTACCCGCCAAACACAGGATTCCGCCTCCCTGGGTCACCGCCCTCCATGGCCCTCTCTCCACCTCCCTCCCCATACATCACTCGCGCAACCCCGCCAGGATACCCTCTCTCTTCGGACTCCTCGGACTCCGACTAATTTGAAGGGCCCCGGGCCACTTTACCAACAAAACTCCTTGCTCGATGCATAAACATCTTCCAAAAAACATAGCGCGATTAGGATTGATCTTTCGGGTAGTTTTTAAAGTACCATTTGTTGTTTGTCACCGTATAGGGTGCATGTTTGAGTTTTTTCTCTAATAAGATTTATATGTTATGGGGCAATCTTGTCGAAAGAAGCAGGATTTCGTAGTGTTTTTGTAGTTTGTTTTATAGGTCTTCTTACGCCATCGCTTAGCTTACTGTATGCGCCATCTTGACCTAGTTAAAAAAATAATGAAGTATGATTTAAATCAAAAAAAAACCGCCCTCTTGTTAGACAACGACAACTTCTATTTTCCTCGCGATTGAAATCGCAACACCACCACTTATCGTGGGCTTTGCCCCCCCCCCACTTTACCTTGCTGCATTCGGGCAATCCTCCCCTCTCCGCAGGCCTTAGCTCCTCGCTTAGGTCAACACGGTCGCATCTTTTCCGCTGTTGCCTCAGACAGCTGGGATACAGTTTGCGGTACGCGATCTTACGGTCGCTAGCCTCGGTTAGCCTCTGGCAGGCTGCAGTCGATTTCGCCCCTCCCCTTCTCCCCTCCTCTCGGTGCTAGGTGACCGCCTAGTTCAGACACACACACGATTCCAATAGTCGCTGCGGTCGAATCGTTGCTTCCACCACCCTCACCCTGTCTGATCCGCTGGCACCGTACTGCTAGTTTAATCACTCCTGCCGCCAACGTGGGTGGCCACCTACGCCCGCTCTCGGTCGGCTTCGGTTATTTCCCCCTCTACACACTTTCTCGCTGACGGCTCGGGCTCGTCTGCCAGGATTCTCGGCCCACCAGGCCTGTTGGGTTCAACATCCATGTTTGCCAGTGGTTGGGGTTTTCTTTTCGGATTGGTTTGGGCTCTTTGTGTAATCTCAGTGTTCGGGTTGTTATTTCAGTAGAGTGCTGGTTGTTGGGTTTCTTTTGGGATTACGGGGGGTGTTTTCTTGGCTACTACCTCCTGCTTGTCTTTGGAGCTTTGGCTTTTCCTTAAGTTGGCGTGTTGTGTGGTATGTTCAGTTAAGGGTTTGTCTTTCCTTAGGCGAGTGCTGCGGTTAGGCCCATACCAGATGGTCTTGGGGTTTCCTTGTTTTGGCTGGGCCCGGGGTGGATACACAGAGGTTTTATTATGCCGTAGCTTAAGGGGCTCTGTATGCGAGTTTTTGTACCTTAAGAAAACAATGTATCTATGTTTGAAATCAAAAAAAAAAAAACCGCCATCTTGTTAGACATCTCTCGCACTATTATTTTAAAAAATTGTGAAATTTAGAAAACCTTCGGGCTTCCCCAAAAATATTGTTCGTACAAATCTACGAAAAATTCTGCTTAGCCTTTAGATTTAGTCTTCGGTTCAGTCCAAGCACACCTGGTTCTAGCTCAGGCCTCTGTCCCCCCCTTGCTGCCCGTTCAGGGGAGTTATCTAAGACCTCGCCCAGTTATCCTGTCATGGTTTCAAGCATGGAAATAGACGCCTCCGCCCCCCTCTCAGATCCCGCCCCCCCCTAGGGCTCCCTCTACCCTTTCCAGGACCCAACATGCTGCCTCGAGAGCAGCGGCCAGAGCCTCCGCCAACCCCTCCCTCTTTGCCTGTGCAAACGCTTACATGGCTAGTACCCCTGCCCACCTCGACTTCCATAGAAATCGCATTATCGACCAACTCGCATCCCTCCCCCCACATTTCGTAATCATTGGCCCGGTCTCCGAAGATGAGGTCAGGAACTTCTCCCGCGGGGAACTCATCATGCTCCCACTCCTCTGCTCCCTGGCTCATGCCGTGGCAACCATTCAGGAACGCCTACCCTCCCCTGCTCGTGCCATGAATGCCCCCCCCCAAACCTGCCAACTCGCCTCAATCGAGTCAGCCATCTCCAATCATTCCACTCCCGTTGCCCCCCTTCTTGCTTTCTCAACCCCCTCAAAAGGCAAGATAGCAGGCAATACTGCTCCCGCCCCTCCCACTGCAGTTCCTCCTTGTAACGGGGGCTCCCGGTGGGAAGATGGATCCCACGGATGCGGCCGTACCGATACTTAGTTCGTACGCAAAGTGAAGAACAAATATGTACGAGAGAAAACCTTAACAGGGAAACTTAATATCGTTAAGCCGCAGGTTTACTCAATAAGTTCACGAGAGGATAGTTGATCGTCTTAGGAGAAGAGGTCGCGCATATACTTAAGTAAAATTATATTACCAGATTCTCTCCATCACTCCTAAGCTCACCACCATCGCGAGCATGCCCATCTCCCTTGGGCCACGGGCTAACATTACACAGAATGTTTGCCGGCTCTACTAGTTCATTATCCGACGTGAAGTGTTCATGCAGTATCCTGATACATGCAATCAACTGCAGGAGAAAACTCTTCATATCGCTGTCCGGTTAGCGGCGAACTAACAGGTTACTGATAAGCTAGTCTAATATAGAACTCACTGTGCCATTCGTATTCGTCTATGCAAGTCTCGTAGACAACCATTACGTTTGACAACTCTATCGTCTTCTATTGTCTTCGACACGATAGCTTGGTCTACGGATTCCCGTGATGAGACACTTAAGCCATTGGCATATACAGGCGATACCTGTAGCCACTGACGATAAACACCTCAATCAAGACAAGACTTCTACGATCTAGAGCTCGCTAACAACCTCCAGATATCTTACAGTCTTTCGGAGACATACGGGAGTCGAAGGTCTACTACTTAACCGGAGGCCTCCAGGACTTCCGGTATACCTTACATACCTACCACAGTAGGCTTAGAAAGATGAGTAGTGTATGCACTTGAGAATCACTTCTCGTGTAACCATTCGATCGCCCCATGCCCCCTCATATATCCTGCGAACAGCTTCCGGTCTGAAGGACGGCGACAACGTATACGGCATTACGCCGCCCTCTTCAATCATAGGCTTTTACTAGTAAACCAGCAACTTCCCTACTGTTGGCCCATGACGCGTTGTCTGTACAACGGGGCCAGAGGGGGGTGTTGGGCTCAGATTTCTCAATGTTCGCCTAAGGCAAGATTTTCTACGGTTCGTGGCCCAACAGCGGATTACCCGATTGAGCTCAGATTCGAACCTCCTGTATAATCCTGCGTAAAAAACAATCCTGAGATTTTTTCTGCAACGTCGCGTAACCTTTTACGCTCAAGGTAGGGTAACTCTTATCCAAATGGAGGGTAACCTGTTTACCAAGGTAGGGTAACTATACTCCCTAAGGTAGGGTAACTACCTGCCTTTGGTAGGGTAACTCGCCAGAACTCTCGGAGACCATCCGAACTCGCAGCGTAGACTTCCCTACCTACCCGGTATACCTTTCCTCGTTTGCAGTCTAAGCATTACCATTTGCTTAGTCCACATGGCAACCCATTGATAGTGTTACTCGACTAGCTTAACCGTAACCCTTCCGGGCTCCGGCATGGGATAAGACTAAGTCAACTGTAAGATCCAGTAAGGTCGTTACATCACCCCACTCTTCCCTAGGGCCGCCCTCGGCCTCCAGAGTTTTCGTTTATTTCCAGTCCCCCTGCCTACTACCCTATGATCCCTGGGTTTCGACGGGTATCGTTTATGGAAATCTACGCGGGCTTGTGTGCCTGTTCCCTCTAGCATCTCATACGGTTCCCAGACGTTATCCTCGGGACCATAGCCCTTCCAAGCCACCAAGTATTGGACAAATCGTTTGTGGAATTTCTGACCTGCTTCCCCATACCAATGGCTGTCAAGGATGGTCTCAATTACATAACTAGGCTCATTATCTATTATATCGGGAATGGGTACCTCTACTGTACGCCTGCCAGTTGAGTCCTCCCTATATGGTTCTAAGATGCCAACGTTGCAGACTGGATGAATACCCCTACGTTCAGGGAGTCGAATTTCATAAGCCGCTGAACCAACTGTTCGTAAGACCACAAATGGTCCACCCATAGTATGATCAAGCTTTTCCAATGGTCGCTTGGTTTGTATGTTTTTTTGATTCAACATTACTCGATCGGCCTACTCGGCTCGGCCAGAATTAACATCCTCCAACGTAGTGTACTCCGGTGCTGGCAATCTGTTCTGATCATGCCACTTCCATTGCCTCTCTTAGGCCTTATGTAAAGTATCTCGAATCTCCATCCATCTCCCTTCCCAATACTTAACTAATAGCTCCCTGCTTGGATGTATGCCTTGACTTTCTGATACGTACCGGGACCAATTTGTTTCTGGATGAAACCCATAATTGATCTCAAAGAGAGACACATTAGTCGATTCCGACGTTGAAGTGTTATAAGCATATTCCTCCAATGGAAGTAGCTCTGCCCTGTCGTCCTGCTGGTAGGAACAATAACTACGAATGTATTGCTCCAAAGTCTGCTTTACCATTTCAGTCTGCCCATCAGTGTTGGCGTGGAAAGCCGTGGAAACATTTATCTTAACTCTTAACAATTTCATTAAGCTGGTCCAAAACTTAGAGGTGAATCGGCTATCACGATCCGATATGATACTCTCTGGTAGACCATGGAAACGCCAAATATCCTTCAGGAACATAAGGGCCAAGTGACCTATAGGTACTTCCGTCGCCAAAGGTATAAAATGAGCCGTCTTCGAGGACCTGTCTACTATGACCCAGATTTTGGTATACTCTTTTGACTCCGGTAGTGCCACAATAAAGTCCATAGAAATCGCCTTCCAGGGTCGTAGCTGTACCTCTATAGGTCTGAGTGGTCCAAACTTCTTGTGTCGTGCAGTCTTACTGCGCTGGCATATATCATATGTGCGAACATATTGTGTGATAGAATCGTCCATCTTTGGCCAGTAGAAGTTTGCCCTAACTCTTTCCATAGTCTTGTATGTCCCAAAGTGTCTTGCTAAGCGAAAATCATGTTCAGCCTCCATGATTGTACCTTTTAACCCCTTATCCGCCGGTATGTACCAACGGTTCTTGTAGAGGAGTAGTTCCTTGTCAATAGTAAGGTTAGGATCAACTCCCTTTGGTTTTTCCTTAACCGAATCAAGGATCTTCAGGTATTCCTTGTCTTTTGATGCAACCTGCTTGAGCCGCTCTAGGAACGTGGATTGTAAACGGAAACCTTGGCACGCCTGCAACAACTGTGGTGGCAAGATGTCCCGCTCCTGTTGAACCACCTATTGCCTAGGGCGAAAAAAGCTTTGCATAGAATTTGATTGAGAATTACCCACCACTTCAATACGGTAGTCCCTACGCCTAGACAGTCCATCGGCCTTTTCATTCAACCTTCCTTCACGGTATACCACCTGGAAGTTGAACGGTTCTAAGTACTTAGCCCAGCGATGTTGCCTATGGTTTAGAATCTTGGTACTGTTGAAATATTCCCAGTTCTTATGATCAGTGTAGATGGTAATCTGATCCGCTACTGACCTTAGTAAATGATCCCATTCCTTGAATGCTGTCACGATCGCAGTCATTTTCTTATCATGGACATCATAATTTATTTCCGCTGAGGAGAACTTTCCACTATGAAAGGCTACGGGATGCCATTCATCGTCCTCACACAGTTTGGATAATATGGCCCCTAAAGCAAAGTCACTAGCGTCGGTCTTCTGCTTTGTTTGACGTTCAGGGTCAAAGTGTACTAATATAGGTACTGTTAGAAATTTTTCTTTCAAAAAATCAAAGGCCTCCTGACATGCTGGTGTCCAATGGAATTTGATATTCTACTTTGTCAGGTCGGTGAGAGGTTTCGCAATTTTACTGAAACCTTCTATAAACCAACGGTAGAAGTTTGCAAATCCCATAAACCTCTGGACCTCAAGGACACTATTAGGTGGTAGCCATTACTTAAGTTCGGCTACCTTTGCCTCAGTCATGGATATTCCGCGATCAGATATCTTATACCAGAGAAATTCAACCTCTCTCTGATGGAAGGTTGATTTCTTTATGCTAACGCATAAACGTGCTTTCCTAAGCCTTTCCATTACTCTACGGACTTGAGAGACATGCTCTTCCGTTATCTGGGAGTAGATCAATATATCATCCATATAGGCGATGACGTCTTCGTCTAATAGGTCCCTGAAGACATCATTAATCATGCCCGGGAAAGTCGCCGGAGCGTTGCATAAGCCGAAAGGCATCATGGTATATTCTTATAATCCATACCGGCATCGGAATGCTGTCTTCCGTGCCTCTCCTTCCGCCATTCGCGGAAGGTAGTGTCCATTCTTGAGGTCCAACTTAGTGAACACTGGTGCTTTCCCGAGTCTGTCACGGAGCTCATTCATTAACGGTAGGGGGTATCTGTTCTTTACCGTTATCTTGTTTCGCCCACGGTAATCTATACATAACCGTAATGTACCATCTGGCTTTGGTACAAAAAGGATAGGCGCACCGGCAGGAGAGCTTGACCCCCTTATCTTTCCGGTCAGTAGCATCTCATCGAGATACCCACGGAGGACCTTAAGCTCCTTTTCTGATAGGGGATAAATCGGTCCGAAGGGCGGAGCTGTATCCGGAAGCAGCTCGATCTTGTAATCGTACTTCGAATGCTCAGGTAAGGATTCCATCCGCTGTTGGCTAAAGATATCCCCAAAGTCCTTATACTCAGGTAGGAGCTTCAGCCTAATATCTCCCCCGTCCTCATCTGTGAATTGTGCTATCCCTGAAGAGGTAAATTGAACTAGCATCCTCAGCTAACATTTCCTCTTCGGTTATGAATTGTAGACGTCTTTTGGGACCTAAACAATGTGCCTGGCAATATTATGATCTCCACGTCAGAATACCTTGTCTCCACTCAATATCTGGATTATGGTCTTGTAACCACGAAATTGGTAAATATCCATCAAACTTTGACTTATTCATGTGGGCGACTTCAAATCGCATCTTATTCATGTGATCTCCAATATGCATTTTCACCTCCTTGGTGTAGTGGATAACCGATCCGGGTATGTGATTTCCACTCGCATCTGAGATTGGACAGGATACAGTTCGCCGTACAAATGGCATTTGGGTTTCCTTAACCCATCGAGTGCTAAGGACTGGGCCTGTAGCACTACTATCTAGTAAGAGTGTAGCCTCGGCAATACTCTTCCTTGCTCCAAGTTTCCATTGAAGTCGTACCTAGACATGGATAGACTTAGTATGTTTTGGAGGGTCCTGTACCCTCAATCGCTTTGTTGGTCTCAACTCATTAACCATTTTAATGGTAGTATCCCTTGCCTTTCAACACAAGGGCGGCCTCAACGGGTCGCGAAAATTCAATAATAATATAAATGCCTGGGAATATTTACTATCACGCCTGCATGATTTCTGGTATTAAACCCTCCTCAGGTAAACTGGAAATCAACTTTGATTGCTTAATCAAGTCCTGTTTAACGTAGTAAATTTTAAGAATAAAGATAATAGATAACCATGGAAACACTCCTAGCAACCGGAACCCATAAGGAAAACCAATAACCTTGATTCGAAAAGGAAAAACCCATGACAAAAGAAATAAAGAAATGCGAGCCAGAACATCTAATATGACCAAGACTCCTCCCGGACTCTCGCCTTGTTCCTGGTAATCCAATTATCAGCCCCTTCCTTCATCTAGAGGCACATTAGTTTCTTGTAATTTCGTTTGCGCTTGCTGACAGGCTTATGTTAGTCCGATTCCTTCGTATCAACCTCCATAATCTTTGGGGAGGTTTGACGTACTTCGAGGAGTTTCTTATCGCCAGCTGAGGAAGGAGCAGCTTCAATGCGTTTAACCTTGCTAGCCTGTGCCTCTTGGAGACCTGCCTCTTTAGCGGACCGCTTATTTTTTCCCTTTGCTGAATGAACAACAGGGGAAGACGAGGTGCATATCCGCCAGAGGTGGCCAGGCTGCGCCCATTTAGAGGATTGCCGCGACTTGCGCCTTTTTTCAGTTAGGTTATCCGGAATGCCCTTATGAGCGATAGCATACGCGGATTCTCCAACTTTAGGGGACTTATTTGTCTGGGAGGGTTGGGATTTTGACTTACACGAACTCTTCTTCTTTTTCCGCTGCTTCTTTGGGGAAGAGCCCTTATCACTAGCCTTGTCATTGCTTGAACTTCCATGGTCTTTGGCAACCGTTTTGCCAAAGTTAGCATTGTCTTGAAGGGTATGGCAAACTTTACGAAGTAGATCGATATATGCACCGCCTTCGGTAGGATGTGGTTGCTTTATCGCCCATGCGTTCCGCAACTCAGAAGTAATCCCTATCTGAACCTTATCTATTATTTGCTTTGAGAGGGTGTATTCGAGACTGGCCGCGAGGTCAACCACTTTATCAAGGTACTTGTCAACCTTCCCAGGCTTCATAGACAAACGCATCCATTCAACAAGGTTGCGATCATGATCATCATGCCCACCAAAACTGGTTTCAAGCCGAGCGCGGAATCCTGCCCAGGTTCACAGCTCGTTGTCGGGGTTGAAGATGATACCCATCCGCATCGCTTCCTCCTCACTGATGTAACGATGGATACATAAATACCAGTTCTTGGCTGCATTCTCCAAGAGTGGAGCGACGAAGCCAATCTTATCCATATCGTCCGAACCGGACATCTTGAAATATGTGAATTGAACTTTGAGGTCCGTGAGAAACCGTTTGGTCTCTGTAGTGTCTCCTCTGAAAGCCGTTATGTTACTTAACTTTTCCGGCTTCTTGGGCCTTACCGAAGCAGGGGGCCCACTGGCATTACCAGAGGATTGCCCACTCGTTCTTCCAATGAAGGCAGCTAACCTAGCCCACCGACGGTCATATCTCCTATTCTTGGCCTCATTCCAGTTGGGCTTTCGCCGTCCCAAGAATGGGGTAAGATCAGGTAGGGAGTCGGCATTATCGTCAGAGCTATCAGAGGAACTGGAATCACCCGGATTCCCCCCAGCGCCGACGTTTCCACC
>QLOI01005300.1:0-12271 GCA_003313605.1 Tuber umbilicatum | reverse complement strand
GTTCGATAGGGTTCTCGGTAGGCGGCCAAGGTAATCAAAGACTAGCTATGAGGGGCGCCTAACGGAGGCTTCAAGGTGGTTGTAAACTAGATAGAGTCTTTAAGGTCGCAATAAAGAAGTAACTGTTCAACCGAGTATATTCTGAATACTATCTGTCGAAGTCTGTTCTTCCAAAGCCAGACTTGCTCGGTGTTTAAATACATGTTCCCTTGCTCGTTGAGCATAAACTAAACTAAGTATCAAGCGATACTTGAAACAAAACATAAAACATACAAAGTATCAACCGATACTTATAACAACAAATAAAACAAACTAAGTATTAAACGATACTTAAAACAACAAATAAAACAAACTAAGTATCAAACGATACTTAAAACAACAAGTAAAACAAACTAAGTATTAAACGATACTTAAAACAACAAGTAAAACAAACTAAGTATCAAACGATACTTAAAATAACAAGTAAAACAAACTAAACATAACCAAGTACCCGTACCGGTTACACACTGAACGATGGGCAAACGAAGTAGCCTTTCAGGTAGCAGAACACTACGGTCAGAATATTACAAGAAACCAACTTGTTGATTGGTTAAGAAAGCGATTCCAATCATCCAGACAAAAGGACATGTTGTATGACAAGTTCCATGAGGTAGAACAGGTGGTGAATGGAGAAGTACTACCTATATCCGCTGTTGTTACAGACCTCATGATGTACCATTCAAGTCTACCAGAAGACACGATATCAGATTACGCTTTTTTACAGAAATTCTTCAAATGCATTCACACAAGGCTTAGGCAGGTGGCA
Source organism: Tuber umbilicatum (assembly GCA_003313605.1). Classification (NCBI taxonomy): domain Eukaryota; kingdom Fungi; phylum Ascomycota; class Pezizomycetes; order Pezizales; family Tuberaceae; genus Tuber; species Tuber umbilicatum. The sequence goes on along the minus strand of QLOI01005300.1, from coordinate 11,466 downwards.
GAGCAATGGTTTGAAGAAAACGAAACGATCCCATCCCTCATTGCCTATTGTGAAAAACAGGGCAACATCCTTCGAGAAACAGGAGCCAATAGGAATGTCAGTTCAAAGCAGCACTCTGAAAAACGAAACAAGGATGCCGGTTCTAAGAAGAACTTCACTGGCAAGAACTCCTGGAAACAAGAAGATAAAACCCATGAGAAGAAGAAGCACTCTCAGGATACCAAGAAAAAGAAGGGAGCATGCTTCAACTGTGGAAACACAGGACACATAGCACGAAATTGTCTTGACAAAAAGGATAAGAACAAGAAGAAGCCGATCAAAAAGGAAGCCTCTGTAAACAGAACAAAGAAAGCCAGCGAAACAGAGGACGTCTACGTCAACTCCGTGGAAATAGAATCGTTTGCAGCAGCAAGATATACCACACCTACGGGAGTGTCACCCTTTTCGGCACTTGAAGGAACTATAAAGATTAATGGGAAGGATGCAAGAGTACTTTTTGATACAGGCGCAATTGGAGCTGATATACTCAGCACAGCATTTGTTACAACTTATGGCATACCATGTCAGGACCAAGATACTCCTACTACCATCCATATGGCAATGAAAGGATCACGATCAATGGCAATAAAAGAATGTCATGTGGATATCACTATTGGAAGCATGGGCACAACATCAAAATCAAGGATGGTAGGAAACCTAGCAAAATACTATGCACTTATAGGAATGCCATTCCTTTCACGGAATAACGCTACCATTGGTTGTGGAAAGTTGTCCATACACTTTCCGGACCATAAGGTCCGAGTACATTGTAAACCTAGAAGCTCAATGGTTCGAACGGCGGTAATCAGCTCAAACAACATCATGGATCAATACCCAAAGGTATTCCTAGAGAAAATCCCAGAAAGATTACCACCATTAAGGAAGATAAACCAACGAATCCGATTGAAGAACCCTGACGATCAGAAAACCCTACCAACCTACTCAGTACCTGAGAAATACGAGATTAGACTAAAGGATTGGATTGACCAAAAACTCAAAGAAGGAGTCATTGAAAGAGCAGAGGTACCAGGAGCGGCACCAATGTTTGTATCAGTACAAGGAAGGACCGACGGAAGAATAAAGCCATTGGTAGACCTATTGGCAAGGAACGAAGTTACCAAAAAGGACGATGAGCCGATTCCAAACCAGAGAAGACTACGGAACGCTCTAGGAAGAGTGCGGTACAGAAGCAAGATAGACTTAAGGGACGCCTATTTTCAAACCAGGGTTGATCCTGAAGATGAGAAATACAACAGTTTTAAGACACAGTTTGGTGGGTTCAGTAGCAAAGTCATGCTCCAAGGAGACATGAATGCACCAAGAACATTTCTGAGAATATTGTCAGATTTGTTTGCTGACTTCTTAGGAGAATTCCTATGGGTGTATATCGATGACATCGTCATATTCTCAGATACTGAAGAGGATCACCTGCGACACATAAAGGCAGTATGTGACAAGCTACAAGAAGCGGAATTCTTTGCAAGTAGGAAGAAATCAGATTTCTTTGCAAAGGAACTACGAGTCTTAGGACACCTGATAGACGACGAGAGACTACATCCCTCTCCAGAAAAGATACAGAAAATCGAGGAATGGACAACACCCAAGGATCAGAAACAACTACGCGAGTTTCTAGCCCTGGTAAATTATATTAGCCAGTTCCTACCACATAGTGCAACCATTACAGCACCACTTACAGACTTAACCGGTAAAGGAGAATGGGACTGGACGACGACACATGATCAGAGTATGAAGAATGTGATGGAAACAGTTAGAAACCACGAAGTCATGAGGTCGATAAATCACAAATCAGGCCAGGCTAGATAGTTGATAACTGATGCATCAGATTCTGGGGTAGGAGCGTGGGTAGGACAAGGCGATACAGCAGAAACTGCAAGGCCGGCAGCCCTACACAGCAGGAAATTCACAAACTCTCAGATGAACTATGGAACAACGGATAAGGAGGCGCTAGCCATTATCGACGCACTTGGGGCATTTAATCATATATTAGCAGGCCACGATTTTACGATCATTACAGACCATCAGCCTCTAGTATACCTTAGGACTCCCAAGAACCCCTCCCGGAAACAACTCCGTTGGAGAACCCACCTAGGACGATACAATGCGAAGATCTGTTACAGGCCTGGGAAAGGAAACTATTTAGCTGACGCCCTTTCCCGCCTTTATGAGAGTTTTGATCACAAACCAAACTACAAAACAGATTCTACAGATGAAGACAATTCTAGCAATAGCAATACTCAACAAATCGAAGCAAACATGTCCCGATTCGAACCCCTTTACATCAATGACGATCACTCATCTGGTTCTGACAGTTCTATTAGAAATGGGAACAGTTGGGGAGATGAAGTGGACCTGGTACCAAGCAGCGACGAAGAACTCAGCCATGCAGTCCTTCACTGGATGGGATGTCATGATGAATCATGTACCATTCATGAAGAAGAGAAACTCATGGACCACGATATCATACCCGGAGTTACTATCAAAACAGCACTAGACAGTACGGCTCTCGTTCAACAACCAAGACTTGACATGAGTGGAATAAAGAGACGACTAGCCACGGCGTTGGGATGCTCTGCCGTCGACTTTACAAACTGTGAGGAGGATAATTGTCCGGTACACTATCCAGGGTACAACCCCAAACGACCCCTCTATTCAGCAGCAGCTACAACAGAACAATGACCAATAACTGTGATATCCCCTCCTACCCTCAGACGAGAAAGTAGACGCCTATATGAAGTGTTTGATGAAGAGGAAGCAGAAACCGAAATATCACGCTTTGATGGGGTCAAGGATGAACGGGATATCACCCAGGTAGTGGCAGAGATGAGTGGTCTCAGGAGAAGGCGGATGATAGAGGCATACAGAAAGGATGAGCTTTACAAGCTCTATACCGAAACCCAAAAGACGGCAGGATGGAATCGGTTTCCTCATTATAAGATAAGAGATGGATTGCTCTTTGCTACCACAAGATATGGGCTTGATTGTCTGTACATTCCACACGGGCACGGAGTGAATGGATCAACGCTCCGGGAACTGGTCATTGAAGAAATCCAGGGAAAGGAACATCACAGGGTGAATGAAACCTTCGCTACGCCACAGAATACTTGTTCTGGCCTCAAATGCGAAAGGACTTCCGCGACTACGTCTGCCAATGTGACCTTTGTCAAAGGAATAAGAAACGAAACTCACAACCTGAGGGAGATGCCTAGGAGATGCCGGTACCCTCCGACATTTTTACCTCTTATGCTATCGACTTTGCGAGACCTTTCAACAAGTCTGGAAACAACAAATATGATATGGTTCTTGTAGTTGTTGACCGAGCTGTCTGATTTACCTGATTTATTCCAACGCACTCCAATACCCAGGCAGAAGAAACCTTAATCCTACTTCAACACCATGTCTTTACACCTCATGGGGTACCAACATCTATCGTTAGTGATGCTGACCCAAAGTTCACATCAAGATTCTGGTCCCAGAGTATCTGGTCAATGGGAATAGAACACATTAAGGCAACGCCCGGCCATCATGAAACAAATGGTCAAGTGGAAAAGAAGATCAGACAACTCAAAACGGCACTCCGGGATGTGGTCAACAAGCGGCAGAATAATTGGATATTAGCATTACCTGAACTGGCAGCCTACGAGAATGCTGGACACTCTAGCGTCTTGAATATGTCTCCTTACAAGGCGGTATATGGAGGAGACTATCCTTTGCTAGCAACTATCAGAGTCCGGAATACGATTGTCCCCGCCTCTGACGATTACCTGAATCATCACCAAGAACTTAGAAATACGGCATATCAAGCGATCAAAGCAGCAAGATTCAGGAGCATCGGGCTAGCGGCAAAGAGAAGAGAGACCCATAAACCAATTCCCGTTGGAGGACGACTGATGGTCTTTGGAGATCAGTTTGCAACGCAGTCTGGAAGGAGCAAGAAGCTAGAACCTCGCTGGCGAGGACCGTTTGAGGTACTAGAATACGACGAGCATACACAGAATTACACTATGAAAATGGACGCAAAGATATACCCACGCAAAGAGGCAGTTTTCCTCTGCTCAGTGGTTAAGAGATTCGAAGAAAATGACGATAATCGATTCCCAGGAAGAACCTATACAAAACAAGTACCTATCTTGATCGAAGAAATCCAGGGAGGGGAAGTGGAGGAGGTGCTGGATCACCGCCAGCGTTATGGAATTGATCAGTTCCTAGTGAAATGGAAAGGCTACCCTAGCTCGGAGAACAGCTGGGAACCGGTGGATGGACTAGAGAATGTAATGGAGTTGGTACAGGCTAGGTGGACGGACAACTGTCCAGGAGACGAATTCCCGATCATCATTGGCTTTACCGATACCACATTCATGCCCACGATCCAGGACAGAGGAGAATTCAATGACGCTCGTAGTATTGATAGCGGGTTTTGGGAACCCTACTTTGAGAGCGATTATGACGACTCTGGGATATCTGATGATGATGGAGAACAGATTTGCTCTTGGATGTGAAGGGGATTGGTTATTTGTTTTTGTGGTATAAAATTGTGATTTTGTTTTGGGGATGTAACCGTTATAGGTTACTATTGTTTTAAGGCCTACAGATTGTTTTAAGGCCTACAGATTGTTAAGGCAAAGGACCAGCCAGGCTAACGGTCCTGGTGAGGAATTTGTTTTATGTTAATTGTTTAAGGCATCGATTGATGCCTTGTTATTTGATTTTGTTATAAGGCTACTGGATAGCCATTAAAGTATTTAAAGACTGCGATCCTCAAGGACTTAGAGGAGCAGACATCAACTGAGATAGTTCAAATATACTTAGTAGAGCAGTTACTTCAGTTCAGTTCACAATTCCCCAACAGCTTGCAAGTCCGGGACTTTGGCAAGCTGGCGATATAGCAATTGACACCTACCGCTCCACACTCTATCGAAGCCTCCGTTAGCTATACCTCACTTAAAGTCCCGCTCTTTGGGATCTGAGTATAGCTATGGTTAACCCCCACCGCAGCGCTCCCTAACCAGTGTTCTTACAACACTAGGGGACGCGTTACACTAAGGAGGTGGAAATGCGTATCAGAGACCACATGAATAAGATGTGATTTGATGTCTCCGACATGAGCAACTCAAAGTTTGATAGATACTTACCAATGTCATGGTTAAAAGAACATAATCCAGATATAGACTAGAAACAAGGTATTCTGACATGAAGATCAGAATATTATAAGGCACATTGTTTAGGCCCTAAAACACGTCTACAATTTATAACCGAAGAGGAAATGTTAGCCGAGGATGCTAACTAAATTTACCTCTTGGGCATGGCAAGTACATGGATGAAGATGGTGAAGATATTACGTTAAAACTCCTACCTGAATGAAAGGACTTTGGTGATATCTTCAGCCAACAACGGATTGAATCCTTACCAGAGCAATCGAAGTTTGATCACAGGATTAAGCTACTCCCGAATACATCTGCGCCTTTCGGTCCGATTTATCCTTTATTGGAAAAGGAGCTTAAGGTCTTCCGTGTGTAGCTCGATGAGATGTTACCTACAGGGAAGATAAGGAGGTCAACGTCCCCTGCCGCCGGGCCAATTCTTTTTGTACCAAAGCCAGATGGTACTGTACGGTATGTAGAGACTACAGTGGACTAAACAAGATAACAGTAAAGAACAGATACCCTTTACCGTTAATGAATGAGCTCTGAGACAGACTCGGGAAAGCGCAGGTTTTCACTAAGTTGGACCTCAAGAATGGATACTACCTTCTGCGAATGGTGGAAGGAGAGGAATGGAAGACAGCATTCCGATGCCGGTATGGGTTATATAAATATACCGTGATGCCTCCTGGCTTATGCAATGCTCCGGCAACTTTCCAAGGCATGATCAATGAGGTGTTCAGGGACCTACTGGACGAAGGAGTTATCATCTATGTGGATGATATATTGATCTACTCTGAGACAATGGAGGAGCATATCTCCCTAGTCTGCAGGGTAATGGAAAGGCTTAGGAAAGCTCGCCCATGTGTTAGCATAAAGAAATCTACCTTCCATCAGGGAAAGGTTGAATTTCTTGGATATAAGATATCAGATGGGGCAATATCCATGACTGAGTCAAAGGTAGCCGAACTCAAGAAATGGGTACTACCGAATAGTGTCCTTGAAGTCCACAGCTTTATGGGATTGGCAAACTTCTATCGAAGGTTTATCAAAGGGTTTAGCATGATCGCGAAACCTCTCACTGACCTAACAAAGATGAATGTAAAATTCCTGTGGACCCCCGCATGTCAAGAGACCATTGATTTTTTTTAGGAAAAATTTACAACGGGGCCTATAGTAGTACACTTTGACCCTGAACGACAGATAAAGCTGGAGACCGATGCTAGTGACATTGCATTAGGGGCCATATTGTCCAAACTGTGTGAGGACGATAAATGATATCCTGTAGCCTTTCATAGTAGAAAGTTCTCCCCAGCGGAGATAAATTATAATGTCCATGATAAGGAAATGACTGCGATTGTGGTAGCATTCAGGAATGGGATCATTTACTGCGGTCAGTAGCGGATCAGATTACCATTTACACTGATCATAAGAACTTGAAATATTTTAACAGTACCAAGATTCTGAACTGTGGCAACATCGCTGTGCCGAGTACTCCAGCCGTTCAACTTCCGGGTGGTATCCCATGAAGGAAGGTTGAATGAAAAGGCTGATGAACAGTCTAGGTGTGGGGACTACCGCCTTGAAGGTGGGGTAATTCTCAATCAAATTCTATGCAAAGCTTTTGCCGCCCGGGGCACGGGGTAGTTCGACAGGAGCGGGACATCTTGCGACCACAGCTGTTACAGGCATGCCAAGGATTCTGTTTACAATCCACATTCCTAGGGCGGCTCAAGCAGGTTGCATCAAGAGGCAAGGAATACCTGAAGATCCTTGATTCGGTTAAGAGAGGAACCAAGGGGGTTGATCCTAACCTTACGATTGAGAAGGACCTACTTCTTTACAAGAACCGATGATACATACTGACAGATGAAGGTTTAAAAAGTACAAGCATGGAGGCGGAACATGATTACCGCTTAGCGGGACACTTTGGGACATAGAAGACTACGGAAAGGGTTAGGGCAAACTTCTACTGGCCAAAGATGGATGATTATATCACACAATATGTTCGCAGATCTGATATATGCCAGCGCAGTAAAACTGCACGACACAAGAAGTTTGAACTACTTGAACCTGTGGAGGTGCCGCTAAGACCATGGAAGGGGATTTGTATGGACTGTACTGTGGCATTACCGGAGTCAAAAGGGTATGCGAAAATCTGGGTTAGGGTAGACAGGTTCTCGAAGAGGGCTCATTTTATACCTTTAGCAACGGAAGTACCTATAGGTTACTAAGCCCTTATGTTCCTGAGGGAGGTTTGGCATTTCCATGGGCTACGAGAGAGGATCATATGGGATTGTGATAGCCGCTTCACGTCTAAGTTTTGGACTAGCTTAATGAAGTTGCTAAGAGTTAAGCTGAAGGTTTCCACGGCTTTCTACCATGAAACTGATGGGCAAACTAAAATGGTAAACCAGACTTTAGAGCAATACATGCGGAGTTATTGTTCCTACCAGCAGGACGACTGAGCAGAGATACTTCCCTTGGCGGAATATGCCTATAACACTTCATCGTCAGAATCAACTAAGTTGTCAGCCTTCGAGATCAATTATGGGTACAATTCAGAAACAAATTGGTCTGGGTCCATATCAGAAAGTCAAGTTATATACCTGAGTAGCGAGCTATTAGTTAAGGATTGGGAAGAAAGATGGATCGAGATTCGAGACACTTTACATAAGGCACAAGAGAGGCAATGGAAGTGGCAAGATCAGAAAAGATTGCGAGCAGCGGAGTATACTACGTTGGAGGATGTAAATGCTGGTGGGGCCATGAGGGCCCATTGAGCAATGATGAATCGAAAAAACATACGGACCAAGACAACGATAGAAAAACTTGATCATCATATGTTGGACCATTTTTGGTCTTACGAAACTTTGGTTCAACAGCTTATGAAATTCAACTTCCCGAACATTGGGGTATGGATCCAGTCTTCAACGTCAGTCTATTGGAACCATATAGGGAGGACACAACAAGCAGACGTACAGTAAAGGTACCCATTACCAATATCATAGATTATGAGCCTAGTTATGTTATCGAAATCATCCTTGATAGCCGTGGGTATGGGGGAGCTCATCAGAAATTCCATAGGCGATTTGTCCAACACTTGGTGGCTTGGAAGGACTATGGTCCCGAGGATAACTCCTAGGAGCCGTATGAGATGTTAGAAGAAACAGCGACACAAACCCTCATAGACTTCCATAAATGATATCCGTCGAAACCCTGGGATCATAGGGTGGTAGACTGGGGTACTGATAATAAACGAAAACGCTAGAGGTGGAGAGCGGCCCTCGAGAAGAGAGGGGTGATATGACGACCTTGCGGGATCTTACAGTAGACTTAGTCTTATCCCATACTGGAGCCCGAAAGGGTTACGGTTAGGCAAGTCAAGTAACTCTATCAAAGGGTTACCATGTAGACTAAGCAAATGGTAATGTTTAGACTGCGAACGAGAAAACGTATACCGGGTAGGTAGGGAGAAGTCCATGCTGTGGGCTCCAAAGGTCTCAGAGGACCCACGCGAGTTACCCTACCTTGGGGAGTATAGTTACCCTACCTTAGAGAGTATAGTTACCCTACCTAGAGTGTAAAAGGTTACGCAAAGTTTTCGGTAAAGTCATAGGAATGGTTGTTGGGCAAGATTATATAGGAGGTTCGAAATCTGGGCTCAATAGGGTAATCCGTTGTTGGGCTGCGAAAAGAAGAAAATCTTGCCTTTAGCGAACGTTGAAAATTTTAGTCCAGCACCCCCCTCTGGGCCCGACGTACGGACAATGCGTCATGGGCTAACTGAAGGGAAGTTGCTGGTTTACTAGTAAAAGCCCGTGATTAAAGACGGCGGCGTAATACCACATACTGTGTCGCCATCCTTCCGGCTGGAAGCTGTTTGCGGGATATATGAGGGGGCATGGGGCGATTGAATGACTTCTCTTTACCTGAGAAGTCATTCTTGAGTGTATACACCACTGATCCTTATAAGCCTACGGTGGCAGGTATGTAAGGTATAGCGGAAGCCTGGGAGGCCTCCCGTTAAGTGGTAGACCATCGACTCACGCATGTCTCCAAAAGACTGTAAGATATCTGGGAGTTGTTAGCGAGCTCTAGATCGTAGTAGTCTTATCTTGACTGAGGTGCTTATCGTCGGTGGCTGCAGGTAGCACCCGTATAAAGCAATCCCTTAAGTACCAGGCCACAGGAGTCCATAGACCAAGCTATTGTGTCGAAGACAATATAAGGCCATAGACTTGTAAAACGTATTGGTAGAATTGAGTGGTTGTCTACGAGACTTGCATAGACGAATACATATGTGACAGTGAGTTTGATATTTGACTAGCTTATCAGTAACCTGTTAGTTCGCCACTAATAGGATAGCGATGTGAAGAGTTTTCTCCTGCAGTTGAATGCATGTATCAGCATACTACATGATCACTTCAGGTCGGATAATGAACTAGCAGAGCCAGCTTCCATTAGGTAGAATATTAGCCTGTGGCGCAGAGGAGATGGGCATGCTCGCGATGGTGGTGAGCTTAGGAGTGATGGAGCCCGAGAGGAGTTGGTAATTTAATTCCACCCAAGTATATGCGAGACCTCCTCTCCTAAGACGATCAACTATCCTCTCGAGAACTTATTGAGTAAAGCTGAGGCTTAAAGATATTAAGTTTCACAGTTAAGGTTTTCTCTCTTACATATTTGTTCTTCACTTTGAGTACGAAGAAAGCTTTGGTGCGGCCGCATTCTTGGGATCCATCTTCCCACAGGGGTCCCCCGTTACACTGGGCGTTGTCTAATCTTTGCATCTTCGACCTGTACAATGGCTGGTAGTGATTTTCCTCTGCCTGACAACAGCCGCCCTTTGCCTATTGCGTCTGACTTCATTTTCGGGAGCATATTACATGCTGACATACTCTTTCTCACTCCCCTGCGTCAGGCTACCTGCGCCCATGCGCCATCGCATCATAATACTTTGACTCTACTCTTCTTTGACCTAGCGTGGCATTGTTCCTCGGTCCCACGTCTGGACGACATCCGTACTTTTGTCCGCATGGTGCAATGTGCGCAGACACTACCCTGACATCGCTGCCCCGCCTGTTGTCACTACTGTCCATCATATGGGCAGCCACCCGATGTACTCTGGCGTGCAGTCAATAGTGCATTACAGTGTCCCATATTCCTCCTGATTGTTTATGTATCACTCCAGGATCAGGCTGGCGTCGCCATGAGCACTCCTCATGTGGCTTAGATAATTCATTCAATTTCATATATATGATATTTGCCCCAGCCCCGTACCCATTTGTACACCAAATCATATCACTGTTGGTCAAATGTAATCTGTTAATCCTTCATCCCACTTAAGCTACGCGGACGTCGCTCTCCTGTGCCCCACAATCATCAATGTCCGGCTGACGATCACCCAACCACGCCTCATCCTTCTTCGATTCCTCCAGTTGTTCAAGCCCCAGTGACAGGGAAAGGGACATAGACGGGCTCACCTCTCCGCCGGGAGTGGGCCCTACCTCTAGTACTCTTGAATCCTGACTCGCCAGATCTGAATCTAGCTGCCCGATCATCCGCACGGTTGAAGACTGACTGTAGTTGAATATCGTGTCTCTTGCCAGTGTTAAATTCCCTTGTTTCAAGTTTGACTCCATGGCTGGGGCCCGCCGTTCCCTTCATCGTGGCGAAGTCTTGAAGAAAGTTTTGTTGGATTCCTAACTGTTCATTTCTGCCTCCGCCGCTTCTCCATTGTCATGATATGCTTGCGTGCGCTCCTACTGTTTGCCGTGCACCAGGTAAACTCTCGTCTGAATTTTGCTTGGTACATTTCCAACAATCTTTTCCTGGATACCCGGTGGAATAGTTCGACATGTTTCTTCCTGAATGACAAAAAGGTCTTGGGTGTCGGGTGACCAGTTTGCTTCATTCTCCACCAACCTATTCAAGTCGCCCGATCGAACGTGTGCATCTTGGATGCGCTGGCACAAAGAAGGTGTAAGCTCAACTGGGCAACCAGGCACTCTCAAAGAATTCGGGGATTATTACATGCAACTCCATCTGGCTTGAAGTCCCGTGGCTCCTCATACACCCCCTTCCGCCACGCGCGTTGTGTAAGGTAGAGTAATGCACAAGTTAGGTATCTCATGGTACCATTGATCCAACTACCAAGTTGCGAGTCGGAACTACCACGCATTTTGTGTAACGGGGGCTCCTGGTGGGAAGATGGATCCCAAGGATGCGGCCGTACCGAAGCTTTCTTCGTACGCAAAGTGAAGAA
>QLOI01005296.1:0-40139 GCA_003313605.1 Tuber umbilicatum | reverse complement strand
GGGGGAGGAGGAGGGAGGGGAGGGGAAGGAGGAGGAGGAGGAGGCGTACGAGACGGAGGAGGAGTTCACAGTGGTGGAGGAGAATCCCCGGCACCGAGTACAGATTGACGATGTAAGTCCCTAAACTTACCCTGCCTTTCATCAAGATTCGGATCCAAAGTCCGTAGCTAATCACAAAGCAAGGGTGAGGGCGAGGACCAGGACCAGGAACAGTACGCCGGGCCTTCAGAGCCATCTGAGCAAGCAGAGCTCCAATCGGTCCAACGGTTGATATAGGAGAACCCGTGACTGGCCTCATACGTCACTATGCCCAAGCTGGATGCAGACGCACCAACCGCCAGACGACGTTAGGTACTCCGTCCTGGGCATGATGGATCCCCGGACAGCCTGACTCCTCCTCCCAGCCTACTCCTAACTGGCGACGAACCTGGAGTCACCCCAAGTCCCCTGCTGCCTGTGGCCTTCCTGCCAGCTCCAACCACCCCTATTCCCCTGACAGTTCCGCCACCTCCTGCCACCCCGATTCCCGCGACGGTCCTGCCGGTTCCTACCACCTTGACGACTGTCACTGCAACCATTCGACCAGCTCCTACCACCCTGATTGCTGCCACTGTCCCGCTTGCTCCTATCACAACCGTTATAGCAGCTGTCCAGCCTGCTCCTACCACGCATGTTTCGATGACTGTCCTGCCGGCTCCTACCATACCCGTTACTGTGGCTTTCCTGCCAGCTCCTACCACACCTGTTGTTGTGACTGTCCCACCGGCTCCCGTGACCTCACCACCGCCACAGGCTTCATCGGCGCCCGGTTCTGCAACTTCTCCGTCCGGAGGGCTCCGCCGCCGCAGGAGACATCGGAACGCCAGAACATGAGTTTTCCTTCTTTGGTGTTTGAGTTTTGCGACTTTCCTCTTTTTCGTTTTTCAACTTTTCTCTCTTTGGTCTAGGATGGGCTGGGTTTCGCAGTTTTATTTTATGGAATCTTCAGACAAGGATGCCTCTGCCAGAACATAATATTAATAATACCATTGGGCGCTGTTGTATCAGCCTCTCATATTCCCACAGAAGCTAGTTTGTACTCTCATTCCCAGTATGTGATAGTAGTGATAGCTGTAGGCCCTCTTATATTCGCACCAGGCATTTTAGGCATTTGGCGCAGCTGATACAATGTCCGGAGATGAGGCTACATGATCATAAACCATTTTAGGCGCGGTATGTATCTCGCTAGAAATGTTGTCCCTAACGGACACTAGGAGTAGCTAGATCTTGCGAGGTTTCTCTTCGTGACACCTTAATTTCGCCTAGTTGATTCACGCTAGAGCCGCGTGTTTTGACCCCCCTGCGCTTGAGAAGTGATACGAGTGCCAGTTTGTTATGAACATAATGTTCATTTTAAATACCTTGAATTCATAGGAAACCTCAGTCTGCTAGTGTACGTGGATTTCGATAAGAATTCTTAGCGATACCTTCATTAAGTCTGATTCTCTCAAGCTTGAATCATGGATCCTATGCTAATTGGGAACGCCTAGATTACGATTCACGAGCACAATTGTGAATACATGCAGGGCGTCAGTTTACAGGCTAAGCTTTGGATTCGATTCCTAGTGATAATTTGTGAATCGACTGATGCTAACTTAAGCCGGACTGAGTCTTAGCTAACAAAACCCAGTGCCTTCTTTTACGCACCCGACTCCAAGCATACAAAACCCGACGCGACCCACCCTACACTGAAGAACAACACCAACTCCTCACGCAATTTGACTTTGTTTTCATAATTTGCCTACATATTTTAAGCCTAAATCACACAGTATTTACTAACCTACAACATGATGCTTGGGCAACAAACCAGTTCACACAGTCAGCCGATACCGCGAGTAGGTAACATGTACGGATAGAGACGTGCCGTCAGGTGCGACCTGGTAGGAGTGGTGAAATCGAGATCTGGAGCACAACAAAACGATCATGGCAGCTCTGCGAGCACATCATTGAACCACCAGTCGTTCCGTTGAATGTTGTCTCCAGTAACCATTGCATACGCGCAACTGGGACAACCCCCAAAGGGCCCATGGAGGTGCACGACCCAGGCTGCGGCGTATACCGAACCATTGGCCGCACCCTATGGACAACAAGATACGGAAACAGTTTATGTAAGCGATGGTAGTAGCGACGAATACCAAAACTCAGCAGAATCGGATGAAGCAGAATCAGACGCGGAACTAGATCCTGAAGACGTTGATGGTGTAGATATCACTGCGTCACAACGGACTGCTCAGTCTCAACCAGTGAACAGAGATGGAAACCACCGCACAACGATGGTCCGGATTTCTGCCTGCTCCTGTTCGCCAGCTACCAATCCTGCCCCCAAAACGCCAGTGGCTCATGGCCGAGTACGTCGTGTTAGGGCCTACAATCCTTTGACACTTCCGTCATGGAGTGCCCCAACATTGTCATTACCGCTGCACGGCCGAAGTGCTCCTACGTCGGATATCCGCAGCTCTAGTCCAGCCAGTGCCCCAGGCACTCCGGAGCAGGACAACTCGCGGCGCAATCTAGTGGCAGGAGTGGAATGGACTATATTGGAGTTCGCAAAGTTACTTAGCATGCAGTACACCCTCTTCGAGAGCCCACTCACGAATTTCGTGCTTTTGACTGGCCAGTTTATGGGGGTCTGGGTTGCCGCTGTAGAGAGCAATTCCAAAACTGGATACATCAGACCCTGGGAGCAGAGCTTAAACATAGTATGTCAACTCGGGTGGGTGTGACCCGACGTACAGTGCATTACTAACATGGAAAGATACGTCAAAAACAATCCCTGGTACGATTACAATTTGCATACTACATGAAAGCTCAAATCGTTAGGTTATACAAACTGCCTGAGGACCCTGGAGCTAGGGTGCGTATGGTGGATCATTTGCTAGATTGAGATAGGGTTATGTGAGACCCGCAAGGGTACAAGGTTAGTACCCACCGACAGATTGCTCGATAGTGACCACTACTAATCATGATTGAACCTGACGTAGGTGCCAACCAGGGGATTCCTTGCACCACATATTGGGAAGGCAATTTACGGCAAGTATTTTGCCGGAAAGAAGATGCTAGGTATCGCCGATTGCATGTTTTCTGGGCAAATTAATGGCACTTTTCTCTGTTTGATGTGTGCCAGCATCTGTCATACACTAAGTGCATGGTAAACAGGAATATATCAGGAACCAAGGGACTTCAAGCATGAAGTAGTTGAAGGTAAGAGTCTGCGAATCTTGTAACACCGCACCAGATATAGCAGCTAATATTGTGCCCAACGTGCAAGAGCTTTTCACATGGCGGAGAGATACGTGGGCCAACTGTCCTTGGAGGGGCCAGGACATGATCCTCCAGGACATCTGAGACACAATCAAGAAGAAGGTTGCTGAGGTATCCAGGTTATTAGAGGACCGCCATGAAGGATATCACGATGATTGAGAAGCAATTAGCCCTGAGCTCGAGAGTCGGACGTCCGACCAGACCTTGCGGCCGGTGCTGCAACTGACTGACATGTCAACTTTCGCCTTGGAGGAAGACTGGGACCATCCAGATCAGTCACAAGAGACTGATACCCACCTCAATTTCAGCCAGACGTCGCTCACGCGACATTTAGGGCTTCTACGTTCAGATCTTCCAACCCCCCCCCTCATTTACAAGAGCGGACCGTACTAGGGCCAGGGACCGGAAGCCAGGAAAAACTTCGTAGTCCAGTCTCCTGTCACTCAGCCTTGACCAATCTCAAGAAAGCCAAGTATCCCTAGCAGCGGTTTGTTACAGTGAGCCAGCCATCGACGAGGAGGGCGCAAATAAAAGCCTTAGCGGGGAGGATTGACGTGTTAGACATGTAATAGCGGGGCCTCGGCGGGCGCTATTGACTGGTTGGGGAAGTAATGGGGGAGCGTCGGCAGGGGAATTGATGGAGGTTAAGGGTATGAAAGGTTACAAGTAATGTAATCAATTGGCTGAAATATGTTGCGATGTGAGTGTAAGGGTGTGGGATGGTAGAGAGCAAATATGATACACATGTGCCGGTGCTGCGAAGATGGATTCTGGAGGACATTTGCGGTAGAATGAATTTGTAGTCACAGAGGGCTTGGGACAAGCAGAATATACTAGAAATTAAATAAAATGCGAGGAAGCTACGATAGTATGCCAGGAATTAATCGCCACGCGTCATTGGGCATTGGGAGCATGTCCAGACGTCAGGTACTAATAATTGGAAGAGGGAACGAAGGAGAGTTAAAGCCAGGACTCGCAGGGTACAGAGGACAAGTGTCAGGGCGAGGCGAGATATGGATAGAACGGATAACGACATAGAACCAGGATTGCAGCAGATGTCAGGATACGAGACGTAAGAACAAGAGGTAGTCAGAATAAAGTAGATGAAGGTCAGACGTTGTAGAGACGCAAGGGTGGAGGATCACATGCCGTGTGGACGCAACACCTTTGGATCGGGAGTCGTCTGGAGGCAGCAATAAAGGATCAGGTGTCGTTAGGGCACAACAGCCGAAGATCAGATGTTGTCACGATGCGCAGGACATAGGGGTCCATGTCAGGACCCGCAGCAGGAGACAACAAAAATCAGGATGCCATGTCGGAGCAACCTTGCGTCCGCGTTAACAGTTATTGTTTTGAGCACCCTGTGCGTCAGACGCACCGGACGCACAGGAGGCAGGTAATAATTTTTACCAATGAAGGATTAGAATTAGTTAATCTCAAACCTACGAAAAAGGTGCTCTGGATTGGTGGACATCGCTGGTATACGAAAAATATCCAAAGCCATTTTGGCTAGATCTTACTACCCTAAATCCGTAGCATGATCTATGCAATACTTGGGGGGGCCAAGAGGAATTTCATCCTCAACATCACGTCCAATGTAATGATCATGATCATCACAATTGGATGACATCAGCCACTGACGCTTTCTCCGTTTCCTATCTGGAATATGGGTTTGGGTTGAAGACTCAGGTGTGGTAGGTCTTGGTGCTACGTGGTTCTCAGAGGCAGTAGTTGCCAAGGATGTTGTAACGTATTGAGTAACACGCAACCTTTGCTCTTGCGGGGTAGGTGGTAGAGGTTTAGAGTTGAACTCCTGAAGCTTCCGGACCTCTAGTTTGGCATTTTGGATCCAGTCTGGACGCAATTCCCATTCCGTCTCAAGGTACTTGAATTTCATTTCCGGATTCAAGGCAATTACAACAAAGGGAGCCGGTATAAGGTTGCTTAATGTATGATACCTAATAGCTTTTTAATTAGTTAGTTGTGAAGACAAAGAATAAAAAAACTGAAAGCGATGACAGTACTTACTTATTAAGTACAAGCCAGGCAGCATTAATTGAGGTCTGAATATGTTGGATATTATGCCATTGTGAGATAGACTCATATAACTGTTTCAATCCTTCCAGTTGTCCCAATAGTTCCTCCATCGCTGGAAAGATGTCATGCAACTGGCCGCAGTGTTCCTTCCGCTGGAGCTTTAATTGCCACACATGAAAAGGTTCCAGAATGTCTATAATTTCCCATAAGGTATCCCAATCGGATATACTCAATTCATCATGCTGGAGTGACGTTAGGGGTCCATCATTCTCATAATTTTCATTGCATCGGATCGCATAGGCTACAAACTCTTCTAAGGGCTCACGTAACTCAAAGGCCCTAGTGAGTAACTCATAATCCCCTCTCCACCATGTTTTATTTCCTCGTATTAAAGCAAGGGCCTTGGTATCCGCCCTATGAAGGTGCTGCACCTTCTCTTCAAACTGTTCCCGCCATTGGGAAGAGTGCGAAATCAATGTAATAATATTGTGTAGCTTACGTAGCGGCCCTTGCCACCTCCATACCTCCAGCTCCTCTACCTCTTGTTCCAGCTCTTGATGTGTGTTAATTTCTGCTTCAAATGCAGCTGAATTCGTTTCCCACAGAATGGCCTTTACTACTAAATTGATCATGTGACCAAACCAGAGCAAACACTTTTGGACCGGATTAAAATCAATTCCGACATCCTGTAGATGCTGGGCAATATGCTCGAGTGGGGTGTCATTATTGGTCCTATTATCAAGTGCGAAATAGCGGATTCTTTCAGTAATCTTATATGCTTTACCAATGACCCAGAGGTGCTTGGCCTGGTTCTCTCCTTTGTACCTGCCGCAGACCCTCCATAATCCTAGTACAGAACTATGCAGGTGTAAAGTTCTGTCTATCCAGTTGGCAACTACTCCAAAAAAGGCACCGTGGTTCGGTGACGTCCAGAGATCGAAGGTGAAATGGATATTACTCTGGCTGAGTGCCACCTTGCGAATAAGTTCAGATTGACTGGGGTGAAATTGGGTGTGTATCAAGCTCTTGATCGTGTTTCCTGAGCTTGGTAGCGCACACGGCATCTCCTTATATGTTGCATTCTAGAATGGTTTCAAATTAGCTAATTTTACTTTCACTTAAAACTCCCAAGTATTACTACACTAGGCCTAATACTCACACAAGCTATGAAATACTGAAGTAGTACGCGAAAGGAGCTTTGTTCAACCTGGCTGAAGCTGGTGTGATTCAAAATCATCCAACGAGTAAGTAGGTCGCGGAACATATTTGCGTTGAATATGATTTGGGGCTTTGTTTTTCCAAAAGAGGTTTCAAGCAGTGTCTGACCACCCTCAACCGGTATTGTCCCCTCCCTATTAACTTTATGGACCTCCTGTAGATGTTCAATCATAGTTTTCGTTGATGAATCGGCAAAGTTAGCTGCCACCCCAGCTGTCGGACCTAAATTATACAAGAATACTTAGTACTTAATCAAGTGAGATCCTGTGTGACAGATATACTAAAGCCAAAAATACATACTATTCATAACGTGTGCAGCGCCACCTAGTCTTCCCATCAATTGTGGTATACTTGCTTCCATTTTCAGGTAAGTAAATCCAACTCTTTTGAACTCTCTTCTTTCTTTCAAATATTCTTTAATGCATCCAGTTTGCTCCTCCCCCTTCACCTGAGTTGCTACCACTAGCAAGGTCAGAGTAAGCAACCCACTCAGAATACTACTTAAAATGCTTGTAGTAGGGCTACTGTTATGGCTGAACTGTACATCACTATTCAGTTCGGGCTCCAGATCTACCATATTGAGTATTCCTGGAACTGTGTTAATATCGAAATCCCAAATCTTTTCCTGGGATGCTGAATTTTCTGGCTGAATTGACATTCTGTCAATTGGATCAAGCGATCGGAACTCAATAGAATTCCGTTTCTCAGGCTGGGGTAAAGTGTCCAAAAAATCCGATCAAAAAAGATATTTTGAATTAATAAAGAAAGACTGTTTCAGTACTCGGTACTGGATTATCGTATGTAGATGGTTGTGAGACCCAGACGTCTGATATCGTATCTTCTATTTCTCTGAATCCTCAGCTCCCCGATCTATTTATCTACATTTCAGACTTCTCCACCATCCTGTCACTTCACTTGTAATTCCGTTTCAACCTATAGCAAACTCACTTATGTTAGTGGACTATATTCTCTGATTAACCATACAAGTTACCCAGAGTATTGAAATATTGGAACCGCTTTGTCTAAACCAGTCAGATTGACCAATTTCAGTCACTTTTCACAGTTACCTATTGTTACCCACAGTCACCCACTGTCCCCTGCCATCCCACTATGAACCTCGCAATCTCCTCAAGGTCCCTGCCATTTCCCTTCAACCTGCCAGTCCCCCACAGTCCCCCCACAGTCCCCTGCCGTCCTTACCATCACAGGTTATCACTCGCAGTTCCATGCCATCCCCCTTTTTTTTTCTTTTCTTTTCTTTTTTCTTTTTCCATCATATGTTTATTGATCATGGCCAAAAAACGTACATGCAGCTCGCGCTATGGCATACAAAAAGCCTTAATTCCAATGCAATAACAAATAAAATAACAAAACACAAACAAGGCAACCAATCCTTCAAAGTGGGAAAACAAAATCCCTAGCATCGCCATCGATAACTAACGTAAAAAGTAAAATAACCTCAAACCAAAACAACAGCCCAGTCCAAGGAGAGTCATAAGTAAGGAAACCCATCATCATAATCACCACCCACAGCCGACGCCATGGACATCCAAAAACAATAACAGTAAGCAAGTAAAGACACATCAGGAAAGATAAAACCCCCAAGGCCTCCGGAAGGGGGGGCAGTGGAAGAGGATAAGGGCACTGGCAAGCCAGGCAAAGGTGACCACGGTGGGGAAGCAGAGATCAGAGGAGGCATGCTGGGCGGAAAGCCAGTAGCCATGGCAGAAATGTATCGGGCCAACTTGATAACAAGGGGGGCCGAGGACCAAACGGGGGCTTCAGGCGCCAGGCTAAAGATACCCTGAAGGTGGGAAGCTCTATCCTGGGCCTTGGCTGGACAGTGAAGGATAGCGTGATCAAAGGTCTCGTCTGTTTCCTCGCAGAAGGGGCACAGGGTGGAGGCATCGTGATTGGACCAGGAGGTGTGGGCAGCGAGGTAGCTCTTGCCGGCCCTCATCTGATGAAGGCGGCCAGCCGAGAACTTGGGCAAGCCCATGAAGGCGTGGTGGGTGAAGGAGGGAGGGAACTTGCAGGAGGGGAGGGGTGATAGAGCAGCCCAGGAAGCGAAGGTGGAGGTGACAACCTTGGATTTGAGGGAGCCATAAGGAGGGGCTCCCGCCGGATCGTACGGTGGGGGAAGTAGAAGGTGAGGGGAGGCCAGGGGGAGTCTGTCGGGCAGAAGGTCTTTGATGGAGAAAGCAATGGTGTCGAGGGGGAGGTGTCGGCGGAAAGGAGAGGGGGCAGTGGACCAGAGGCGGGGACGGCACGAACCACGCAGAGGGGCCAGGAGGTAACGGTGTGAGGGGGCGCGCCATGGGTCCCAGGTGGGGACACGCGGATAGAGGCGGGCAGACGCAGGGTTGACAAGGGGAGGAGAGCAGAGTAGACGAAGGGCAGCCAGCTTTCTTTTGTGCTGTAGTGCCAGGGAGATCGGGGGGAGGGAGGCCTCGCGGTAGAGGATGGTGGGGGCGGTGGCCCTGAAGCAGTTGGTGATCCATCGAAGGACCTCATGCCAGAAGGAATCTAGCTTGCGAAGCATCGTGGCGTTGGGCATAAGGAGGTCAGCGCCGTAGGTGAGGACAGGGAAGAGCAGCCCAACAGCGAGTTTGCGACAACACCAGGGGGAGAGTCCTTTCCCAGCGGGGCTGAGCCGTTTAATCAGCGCGAAGGAAGCCCAGGCCAGGGCCAGGCGGCAGTGGAAGTGAGAGGAGGTTTCCAAGGAGAGGGTGAGCCAGTAGCCGAGCCAACGCAGCTCTGCGGTTGGACTGAACAGAAGGGAATTAATTGAAATCGGGGTATAACAGACAGGATTGCGGTCCCTGGACGTACGCCAATGGATAAGCTCAGTCTTAGGAACCGAGAAAGAGACTCCCAAGGGGGCTGCACGATTGCTGAGGGTGAGGAAGGCTCGCTGAAGGAGCCTGACATTGGAGCGATAAGAGGAGGAGCCAACTGTGACGGAAAAGTCATCGACATATGAGATAACAACTCCACGAAGAATGGAGATGTGAAGGCGTGAAACATATATAACAAAGAGGAGAGGAGAAATTGGGGAGCCCTGAGGAGTGCCCACGGATACGGGTGAAAATATTCCCAGAGCGCCTTGGAAAACAAGGTGGCACTGCCGAGAGGTGAGAAAGGAGGAGATCCGGGAGACCATGTACTTGGGAGTGGAGAATCGGGGGAGCATAGTGCAAAGTTGGTTGGAGTTCACGTTATCGAACCCACCTTTTATGTCAAGAGGGAGGAGACCTTAAGGCCAGTGGTCTGGAGGAGGCGGACTTCATGTTAGAGGGTGGCTACTGCGTCATAGCAGCTGAGCCCGGCCAGCGAGCCACATTGGTGGAGATTGAGGAGGGGGGTAGAGCGAGAGAAGGCAGGCAGGCGATACGCCATGATTCTTTCTAAAATCTTCGAGACCATTTCTAGAAGGACAATGATACGGAACGAAGCTGGGGTGGAATAGTCGGACTTGCCAGGTTTGTCGAGGACGATGCCGTTAGCCTTCTTTAGGGAAGAGGGGTGAAAGCCATGCAGGAGGAGGGGGGTGAGAAGCGATGAGAGGAGATCCTCGTTGGCCCGATGGATGTTTTTCCAGACCCCATACGGGATTGTGTCAGGGCCAGGGGCAGACGAGGAGGAGGAACGGCGGAGGACAAGCGAGACTTCCTCCTGAGTGATGGGGGGGACGTCAGGTACGGGAGGGAGAAGGAAAGAAGGAGGAGGAGGAGGTGGGGGAAGGGGGAAGGGGGAAAAAATGCTTGATGAGTGCCGAGTTGATCTCTAGGGGTGTGGTGGCATTGGGAAGGGAGGGGAAGCATTCAGGGGCCCGACCATACGCCAACTTCTTGGCATTCCAGATGGAGCGCGAGTCTGCAGATGAGAGGAACTGGTCCCAATGGGTGGCCTTGGCTTTCTTGATCGCTTTGAAGTAGGAGTTGCGAGCCTGGGTCAGCTCCCACCGAGTGGCAGTCCCTAACTGTCCCTATAGTCCCCTATTGTTTTCTGCCGTCCCCAGCCGCCACCTAAAGTCTTCACTATTCCCACCCGTCCCCTATACTTCCTAGAGTACACCCTCTGCGCTAGGGCCAACCCGTGACCTAGTGTTGTCTCATATTGTCGGGCATGTCGTCCGGAGTGATGACGGCTGTCTTGGGATTTTACAGACAAGGATTGGATATTTTTTGCCGTCCGGTCTGGTCCAGGGGTCTTGGCAATCCGTCCTCACGGTCCTCCAGGTCCCCTAGACTATTGAGAACACTGGTTACTATTCAGAGGTAGGCCAACTCAACATTCAAATAATAAGGCTATGATAGGTAGATAGTGTCTGCGATTCTTGTTCTTTCTATGCTGCCAGAGGTGTCCTATATATACACAAGCTGTTCCTTTGCAATCATATTCTTCGTCCATCTGCCTCGCACAATTCCATACCACCTTCTTTTCTTTAATGTACCACACCGTTTCCTTCGCTCGACTCACTCAAACATCCTCCGAAACATTTCTCCTAAGCTATCGCTGTTCCTGACAGTCCTCATAACTTCATGCTCCTTCTCCGGTTTCCTATCACCGACAGTTCGACACCTGGTTGTTCACTAGACCTCCGGAGCATAATCCGTTAACTCCAGTATCCATAGTACCAACTCCTAAAACATTCCAAACACTTCTCCTTACACTAACACTAGTTCCTACATACTCCTACTCACTCATTAACTCCCTCGTTGACTGGTTCCTTTAGCCCCTTCTACCATTATGTTTCTAGCCATTGCTAAACAACCATTGCCTCATACTCTAAACAGTGGAAGCTTCGTGATTTTCAACAAACATCCCCCATCCCGGGGTACAGCCACTAGACAAAAGTCTTGGTGATGGCGCAATCTGACACAATGTCCGAGCCCTACCTATCAAGAAAGATCGGATGAAATTAGAGTATAAATTACAAAATAAATATTAAAAATTAAAAATTAATATAAGAAAGCCAATATCTATATAGGAAGCTAGTATCGTGTATACCAGCTCTTCGCATCAATGACTGCGGCCACCCCTGAGGGCATCGAGAGCCATAGCTTCTTAAAGAAGCTATCGGGTATAGTTTCCCATACCAAAGGAAGAACTTCTGCAAGGCATGCACGTATTCTGTCTGGGTCGCCGTGGGTCTCCAGAACATCTGGATGCTGTTGATAGAGGCGCCGCTTGAGTTCAACCCAGGCATGCTGGATAGGATTGAGGTCTGTGGAGAGCGGAGGATGGTCTTCGAGATCAATATGGTTTTCATCAAACCACTCAAGTGTGTCACGCGCTATATGGACACTTGCATTGTCTTACATAAAGACAGGGTCCCCCACCTCCTCTGCAATTTCTTGGAGCACGGGGGGAAGAGTCTTCGCTAAAAGATCAATATAGACAAAGGGATTAGTACTAGTGTTGAGAAGTGGTACTAATGGCCCCCGGTGCCCCCCCGAGAAACAACCTCAGACCATCAACCCTACATCATTATCCTTTCCCGTGGCTTGATGCAATCGGTAAGCCATGTCTCCTGAGGTGTCCAAAACACCCACACCAGCTTAGGGTTTGTTGACTTGCGAACAGTGCACTCCTCGCTATAAAGAATTCCTTCAAAATCCTCAGCGGCCCAATTCCTCCTTGCCATTGCTCAGGCAAGCCACTTCCGGGCATGAACTGCACCCAACCGAGGCCGGGACTCGGCGAGCCATTTTTTAATACCTGCCTCACGTAGTATGCGATCAATCATTCGAATCGAGAGGTGTGGCGCATGAGATTACGAAGTTCCATCCGTGTGATAGAGCGGTCTTTCCATGCGGCACGAATGATAGCCCGTCGCTCTCGCTTCGTAAGAATTGCTGGCCGTCCAGCCCATGGAGCATTTTCTATATGCCCTCGGTCACAAGCACGGGCAAGAAAGTTTCATACAGTTGACCAGGGTCGGCCAACGAGCTTTGTAACAATCGAAATGGTTTGGAAGACATAAAAGAACGCAATTATTATTCCCTTCTCACTATCCGTCATTTCGCGTCGATTGGTTCTTGGCTTATGCTTGGGGCGGGCTGACTTCTTTGCAGGCATTTTTGTTTCTGTTACTCCCTTGCAAGTGCCTGGCGATATAGGGGAAGTGGGCGTTGCACTATTTTCATAACATTGCTGAGTAAGCACTTACTCAGCATCACCAACAATTTTGTCTACTGGCTGTACACCTGGAACGTACCACCTGCGTGCTCCATAACCAGAGTAGAGGGGCTGACTAGAACAGGGTAATCACAGAATAGTTCGTAACCCAACGACAGCTGGTGGTTGAACTACTAGTGCCGACTAGCTATCGGGGGTAAATGAATTCTGGGTCCAAGATATTGCAAGTAGAAACCACGGAAACTGTAACAAGAAAGCATCGACCCGACAAGATGGAAAGAAAAAAAGAAAACCAAGACATTGCCAAGGCTGTAGTGGGGGACCACCAGGCCTGAGCCATCCTGCGCCCACTGCTCCGAATTGTGGGGTAAATTGCCTAGACGACGGGACGTGACTCCAGATAGTCGTTCCGCTTGGTCCGGCCTTAAGATGGGTTGCCCTACTCCGAAGACTGTTTTAACAATAAAGGTTTACACACAGCAGTTGCAATACTTTTAGAGAAATAAAGAGTGTATAAGGATATGAATAGGGAGAATAGAACCGACAATATGACCGCAGATAGTCAGATAAAAACAGACAGATGTGATAGAGACAGAATGAGTGATAATGTGAAAAAACAACGAAAGGAAAACATGTGTGCTTTTATCGTCAGATCCCCTACCACCTATTGTGATATTCTATCTTCGTCCACAACTTCTCCGTATCTTCCCAGATGTGTTTGAATAACCTGTTTCAACATTCCTACTCTCTAACGAAACGAATGCAGGAGTGTTTGGTTGCAGGATGGAGCAAATACAGGTGTAGCGTGTTCCAGCATCCAGGAGAAACTGGTGTTAAGTCTGATATGTGACGAGCAGCCAAACTAACCCATTTCTAACAGACTGTGCATCAATTGGCGTTTCTCCCGAGCAATTATGGCCACAGATCCCGGCCCAGCCCTAACGAGTATATTATTTATAACTTAACCACCGGTTCAGCGAGGAGGAACAAACGTAATCTGCTAGTGCTATTATTAACCACTCACTCTAGTCAAAGGGTCAACAAGGCAGTTTCTCGCGGTCAAAATTATTTGCGGTCACGGACATAGAGCCACAATTTGCGACTTTTTATGGGTTTACCCGTGGGGCGTTGTGGGCGGGGAATTAAGGTTTTGTTGACTGCTAGTCCCGGTTCCACGGACAGGGAGGTGGTAGGTCTACATATAGGTGTCCCGACTTCATGACCAACAAACAGCATCCAGGGCAGCCAAGCGGTTTCTACTACTCTGCTGAAGTTGCTTGAAGGAGGTCGTGGATCGTGAGAGCTGCAGGCATTTTATGGAGGACTTCTTCATTCAGGTGGTGTCAGGATATTCGGAG
This sequence comes from Tuber umbilicatum, assembly GCA_003313605.1. Classification (NCBI taxonomy): domain Eukaryota; kingdom Fungi; phylum Ascomycota; class Pezizomycetes; order Pezizales; family Tuberaceae; genus Tuber; species Tuber umbilicatum. The sequence continues at coordinate 26,082 of QLOI01005296.1, read as the reverse complement.
AAGATTCTATAATCGTGTATATCCTGGGTTGCCATGGGAGGAGCTGGAGGAGCATGGACATGTTCGGAGGAAGACGGATCTGTGTGATGATCAATGGAGGGATCAGGAGGATTTCCTTACGTTTGATATATGCTCCTGCTTTCCCCGCTGATTTAGTGGAAGTGCCAAACTGAGAGAGATCAAAAGGCTATTTTTCCTTCCTATCCAATCTTTTTCCACACCCGTCAAGTTGTCCTATATCCCACTCACTCTACCGCTGTGCTGTTTAGTTGCTATCCTCCAATATATTCCCCCATCATCTGCCTGGAACGTGCAGGAATGCCTGGTCTTGTCCACTACTTTTCTCTTTTCAACTTGGTATTCTCAAGTGGCCGGGCTAGTCAGAAGATGGCCTACGGATACGCACTCCTGTCAGGCCATGTTAAAGTGAGGTTGGCACAGGGTTTGTAGGGCCGGCCCTACCGACACAGCAGGCTCCATGGATACCCTGCAATGCTAGCGAGCTTCGGGCATATTGGCATCAGGGTAGTAAATGTTTCATTAATGGCTAAAAAATCTGATGATGCCTAAAAATATCTTCAAATACCCACCGATATGTTGAGATATCCGCGAATGTCGGCCGATGTGATCCAAAACTGAGATACTTTCTACTAGTTTAGGTCTAGGACACAAGAAGAAAAGAAGAAAACATCCCGGCATGTTCAAAGCATTGAGGGAAGTACAGATGCTAGTCAATTTCCTATCACTCTATATACTCCTAACCAGTGTTCCCAACAGGCCAGGCCGCTGATAGGCCGGCCTATAGGCTGTAGGCTGGGTCGAGGCTGGCCACTATCACAAATGGCCAAGGCTTAGTTGGGCTGGCCTACGAAAGTCTACCAGGCCTGATAGGCGCCTATAGGCCAAGTAATTTTATTTAAGAATAGATTATGTTAAAGGTAACTTGATTCCCCACCTCCTTTAGTTTTCTCAACTTTTTTTCTTTTACTATCACCCTCGCTTAAAGTTTTTCTACTCTACCAGAAACACAGGTAGACCACTACCATAACTATTTATTTATATTATATCCTACTAAGGTGAAATTATTCTTGTATTTTTACTTTTTAATTCGATATATAGGGTAGGCCAGGCTGGCCTAAGCTGTATAGGCCATATGGGTCCAGGCTCAGCCATTACTAGGTCTGTAGGCTTGTGCTACGCTAGATCCTGAAGAATTGCAATAGGCCAAGCCCGGCTTTACCGAAGCCCGTCCCGCCTGGCCCGTTGGGAACATTGCTCCTAACCCATCGGCGAAACACCCTTACAATAACAATAATTATTTAGTTGTCGAGCTATCCTGCCGCACTACGCAACCATTATCAAGAAACCTTAATCCTTAAATATCAGGCTGCTGTAGTCACACCGTGATACACTGGTCTTCCACTAAGCTTTCATGTTACTGCATCCATATGCCTCGAAAACCCCCCAGAATCAGAGAAATCACAGTAGATACTCAGAAGCCCGAGGGTATCTCCACCCCTCCTAGATGAATCTTAGATGCTAGATTGTAGTACATAGGCCGGCCTGGCCAGTCCCGAAAAACCGCATGCAAACATTATCCTCGGTAACGTCGCCCCCACAAACTAAACTCGTATCTAATGATGGCGACGATCACGATCGAGCAGATCATGGAGCTTATGCTCGATTTATGGTCTAATCGAAAGAGGCTCTTAATCGAATGAGCCGTGAAATGGCGGGACCCTGAGTGAATGGTCGATTATTACTACCGTTTCCACAATTGCTTGCTCCACTAAAAAGCTGACCCGGAGACCGAGCACCTCCCTTAGTCCCTTCATACTTGCAATGGAGAACGCCTGTTCGCTTTCATATTCCTGGATTAACCTGCTGTAAGAAACCCACGTATCGAAAGCTTGTAGTCCCTCTTGCATATCGGAAACCGGGAGTGCCAGTTCCGGAGTGGGCTATAAACGTTGATGTGGTGGTATATGCAGTAGTAGTATTCGGGTCCCAATATGTTGGCAATAACAGCAGCGAACCATATGCCGCAAAACCCATCGTTTATAGTTTCCTGAATGATCAATGGCTTCTTGTATAAGTGGCTGTTGAAGGATAACTCCTGTTTTCCACTAATGGTCCAGTCGTGGGATGTTCCCCTATTTGGAAACATGGGTTTTATTGGTAGCAATATATTCAAGTCCTACTTTTGTATCATCATGGCAGCTATAACAGATTCATACTCATCGTCTACCTGAAGTCTCATTGTAGACAGCGATAGGACTGGAGTCATTGGTGCTGTTTCCTCGCCTGCAGAGTAGGACATGGTTTCGGCCCACTGCCAGAGGGAAGGAGAGGAGGGAACGGAGAACATTGTGATGAATATTTCAACAGAATGGCGAACGTTAAATAATGAGCGATGATAAGTCGGCTGAAGAATTTGTTGTGAAACACGCGGGGTAAGTGGTGCCATAAGGGAGTTTTAGCTTGCATAATACTATCTAACATGAGTACAAGATCTAGATATAGAGCAGAGTAATCTACCATGCTCGATTATAGTAGAGCATGGTCGAGGAGTACCTATGATCTGGCCGTGTCCATCACTACTCCTATCACTCAAAACGGACGCCGCTCACACCGTTGTTCCAAAGCCATCTCGAGAACTCCTTACCGAGTGTGGAACGTAGGGTTTAACTAGTGGGAAAGATTGCCACTGCGAACTAGGAAGATATAATTCCGCTTCCCGAAATTACAAATTTCATGCCTAATAGATATCATCCGATGTCAGCGACACTTCCCAAACACCTCCCCACCGTCAGTCTATCCCCGGGCGCTAATATCCGTTCTTGCCCAGCCTTATCCCCATTTCTACTCTTCCAAGTCCCCGCATCCACCCTTCATTCCATTCCCCTCCGGACCGAGTCAGACCTCGGATCAAAGATACTGTTACTTATGAAATGACTAGGAGTTGGAGGATGATTGGCAAGCGAATAGCTATTCACAATCAGGTGATGGCCGATACGTTGGCCTTAGTTTATCAAACTCTCTTCCTAATGACCGTTATTTTGCCAAACTGTATGCAAGTAGGTGATGTTTCGGACAGTATTTTCGGGTCCTAACTTTACGAAGCAATACAATTCGCAAGACACGAATATAGAAAAAACAAGAACATAGACCATGCACACCCAGGCCCCACAAATTCCCATGTCTCGAACTAGTCATCTCACCCCAAGTCAAGCAAATCCCTACGACCAAGAGCGTGGCCTGTAGCCAGTAAACAAATTGAACGAACGACGGGCCTCCAACCAACAACCCCCCTAGCAACGCTTGTTCCGCTGAATAGCAAGTAAGCTGTTTAGGTATTGGTGGAGAAAACAGGGCACAATACTCACCACAGGACAAGGCCTTGAGTACGGGGTCGTGTCTTGGTTAGGTGTGGGGATCTGGTGCATCTTGGATACAAAACTACAGCGGTGTCAATGGTAACCTACAACAAGGGTAAGAGTAGTAAACTGGGGCGGCTGACAGGCTACGAGAATAGTTAATAGATATCCCGCGCCGACAAGGTTAGTAACGGTAAATAATATTACTCACTTCCTATAGTGTCGAAATCGTTGTGAAACATATTCAGCATTGCCAAGAGTGACAAGCATGAAAAGGGGGGAGTGACTAACAAGCTGGAACAAAATAGCGAGGAGAAATTAGTAACACTCGGGGGGGGGAGATATAAGTAATAGGTGTGCATACAAACTAAGACAGCCAAGGAGGAATTAGCGAAGTGAGGAGGTGCATATAGAAATTGGGAATTATTACCTTCTATTGAGGAGGGCAGGCTAGTGTTAGTTCAAAATCGAAGGGAGTAGCAGTGACCTCAAGAATTGTGGATCACGCACAATCTATAATAGCAAGTGAGATATATGAGTAAAAGATAGAAGGAAAAGCTGGTTGGGAGCAGGCCAACTTACCACCTAAACGACGGAAGAAGCCAGGTATCGGCAATCTACTGTCCCAGAATCCTAGTTAATCCTGTTCACTTACTTCCTACAACACCCAACGAGTGAGAAGTCATTAATTTCGTTGTCCCAGAACCGGAGATAATTATATCCACTTACAAGCTACAACACCAAGCGAGTCAAAGGTCAGTACACATCTTCCCAGAATCTTGGTTAATCAGATTTAGTTACAAACTGGAACACCAAGTGAGCGAGAGGTCAGCAATTTCCACGTCCCAGAACCATGGTTAACGGTATTTACATACAAGCTACAACTCCCAGCGAGCCAATAGTCAACAATTCCCCGTCCTAGAACACTCGTTTGCCATGTTCACTTACTGGCTACAACACACAGCGAGTCAAATGTCAGCAATTTCCCTGTCCCAAAACCACGGTTAATCCTGTTCACTGACTGGCTACAACACACAACGAGTCAAAGATCAGCAATTTCTTATCCATGAACTGTGGTCAATCATGTTCACTTACAAGCTACAACACCCCGGGAATCAGAAGTCAACAATTCTTTGACCCATAATCCTGGTTAATCATGTTCACTTACAGACTACAACGCCCAGCGAGTCAGAGGTCAGCAATTTCCCGCTTCCCAAGCTTGGTTAATCATGTTAACCTACAGGCTACAACGCACAGCGAGTCAGAGGTCAGCAATATCTTGTCCCACGACGGTGGTTAGTCATATTCACTTACCGGCTGCACCCAGAGAGTCAGATGTCAGCAATTTCCTTGTCACGGAACCGTGGTTGATCCAGTTGACTTACATTCTACAACACCCAGCGAGTAAGAAGTTAGAAACTTCTTGTCCCAGAACCGTGGTTAATCGTATTTACTAACCAGCTACAACACCCAGCGAGCCAAAGGTTAGCAATTTCCCGCACCAGAACTCTGGTTAATCATATTCACTTACAAGCTACGACATCCGGCAAGCAGGGTTCTCAATGGTCCGACCGGTCAAGTCTTAGAGGCAGGACCAGACTCCTCGGTCCTGGTTGATGTCGTGGCTGGACCGGACTAACTTGGGTGGTCTGGTCTGGTTTGGACTGGTCCCAGACCAGTCTTTATGAAAGATTACGTAGTCATGCAATATCACTCACTCAGTGCTCCGAAGAAAAAAATGATACTCGTGAATTTATTGTCGCCGCACCTAATTGATGTGAGGTGCTATTTTCATCCCCACTCTCCCCAGATTCTACAATATAATATGCAGGAACAAGGAGATTAATAAAAAAGAACGTAATATATTGTAATAAAATTAGTAAAACAAATAATGGGAGGCTAATTTTGTCAGTGGGTCATACATATGCTGTTGCTTGGCGGGCCTGGTCGAGTCTGGTCCGATACTCCGGACTGTTCAGTCGGTCTAATTTCTACCATTAGACTGGACTTGACTTTCGACCGGACTAGCAGTCCAGTCCAGTCTTCCGCGGACCATTAGGAACCCTGCCAGCAAGTTCAAAGTTCAGTAATTTCTTGTCCCAGAATCCTGTTTAATCAGATTAACTTACAAGCTACAACGCCCAGCGAGTCAGATGTCAGCAATTGCTTGTACTAGAACCCTGGTTAATCATGTTCACTTACTGGCTAGAACACAAAGCGAGTCAGACGTCAGCAAGGTCTTTGTCCCAAAACCTCGGTTGGCCCGGTCCACTTACTGGCTACAATACACCATCAGTCCAAGGTTAGTAGGTTCTTGTCCCAGAACCGTGGTTAATCAGGTCCACTTACAAGCTACAACACCCAGCGAGTCAGATGTCAGCAACTTCCTTATAACACATCCGTAGTTAATTCAGTTCACTTGCTTCCTACAATACCCAGCGAGTGAGAGGTCAGCACTTTCCTTGCCTCAGAACCGTGATCAAGCATATTGAGTTACCAGCTACAACACCCGGCGGGCGAAAGGTCAGCAATTTCTTGTCCCAGAATCCTGGCTAATCATGTTCACCTACAGACTACAATGCCCAGCAAGTCAAAGGTTAGCAATATCCTGTCCCTGATCCCTGGTTATTCATGTTCACTTACTTCCTACAACACCCCGCGAGTCAGGTGCCAGCAATTTCCTTGTCCCAGAATCATGGTAAATCATATTGACTTACAAGCTACAACACCCAGCGAGTCAGATGTCAGCAACTTTTTGTCCCAGAATCGTGGCTAACCATGTTCACTTACTGGCTACAATACACAGCGAGTCAGAAGTCAGCAATTTTCTTGCCCCAGGGCCGTGGTTAATCCCATTTAATTACATTCTACAACACCCAGCGAGTCCGAGGTTAGCAGATTCTGGTCCCAGAAAGGTGGTTAACCATATTAGCTCACAAGCTTCAACACCCAACGAGCCGATGGTCAGCAATTTCCTTATCCCAGAACCGTGGTTGATCATATTGACTTACAAGCTACAACACCCGGCAAGTCCGAGGTCAGCAATATCCTTATACCAGAAGAGCGGTTACTCATATTGGCTTACAAACTACAAAACCCAGTGAGTCAGAGGTCGGCAATTTCCTTGTCCCAGAACTGTCATTAATCATATTCACTTACTTCCTACAACACCCACCGAGTCAGAGGTCAGCAATTTCCTTGTCCTGGAGCCCTGGTTAGTCCTGTTTACTTACCAGCTGCAACACCCAGCGAGTCAAAAGTCAACAATTTCCCGTCCCAGAACCTTGTTTAGTCTTGCTCACTTACTGGCTACAACACACAGCGAGTCAAATGTCAGCAATGTCCTTGTCCCCGAACCCTGGTCAATCCTGTTCACTTACTGGCTACCACCCAATACTACTCAAACAAGAGGATGTTAACCTTAACAAAGCCGATACTATAGATGGTGAAAACACTACTCCTACCACGGACTAGGAATGGGCATGAGGGAGTGGCGAGAACACTACTTGGATAAGAAGACGTCAATCCAAACAAACCAGATAATGACAGCACTCCTGTGGGCTGCTAGGAATGGATATATGGGAGTAATGAAAATAGTTCTCGGGCGAAACGGCATCAACCCCAACAAGCGAAATAGTGACAGTCAAACACCGCTTTGGTATGCTTCCTGCAATGAGAATGAGGAAGTGGTATAAATACCACTCATACAGGATGGTATCAACTTCGACAAACCTGATCAACATGGCCGAACGCTACTTTGGTTTGCTACTCACAAGGGGTATGAGGCAGTGGTAAAAATACTACTCTGACGACAGGACATCAACCTCAACAAAGTGGATAAAAGTGGTAAAAACACCACTCCTACGGCCTACTAGGAATGGGAATGAGGGAGCAGCGAAAACACTACTCGGGTAAGAAGACGTCAACCCAAACCGACCAGACAGCACTCCTGCGCGCTGCTAGAAATGAACATATGGGAGTGATAAAATAGTTCTCGGGTGTGATAATGTCAATCTCAATAAACTGGAAAATGACTGCTGAATATGACTCTTCCAGGCCACTTACAATAAGCATAAGGGAGTAGTAAAAATGCTATACAGATGAGAAGATGTCAACCTCGACAAGCCAAAAAATAGCGGTTGAACACCAGTCCAGGGTGCTGCTTTTAATGGCCAAGAGGAAGTGGTGAAAGTACGACTTGCCGGGGATAACACCAACCCCGACAAACCAGAGAATGATAACTGACTTGTTAGGCATATGCAATTCCAACACCCCCCTCTGGCCCCGATGTAGGGCCTGGACGTCGCTTGCAGTACAGTGTGAAGTTGCTTGTTACCGGCAAAAATAGCAAAATTGGCAGCATCCCCATAACACCGTATACGTCGTCGCCATTCATCCGACCGGAAGCTGTTCGCAGGATTTATGAGAAGTGTAGTGTGCACTGCTCGTACAACTGGAATCCAGTATATGATACAAATGATATCTGCTCATAGGTCTGCAAAACGGAGAGGAGTTAAGGAGACGTAGCTGAGAGCCCATTCTCGCTAGGCAAATCAAAGAAGCGATGGAGCACTAAGCCTACCGACTCTACGTAAAGATAATGCAGTCATGCCTCTGCACTGTCACCATTGTCTGAAATTGAGACTGATTACCCCAATGACAGAGGAACAACTGGTATGTTTGCATTTGGGCGGCATACTCAGACTAAAGTTCATATGGGAAGGGCATCATTTACTTCTGACTGGCGGAGTCTCACACACCATCAAGAAGACGAAGTAGAATAATCCAAAAACACCAGAAGTGTGGAATTATTCAGGGTCTACAAGTGTTCACACTTAAGATTGATAAGACGAAAGACTACTAGTTGTGGCGAAGGTACTAAGTTAGTATAGGTATTAGATGTACCGGCCGCAGAAACTCACGCGGGATATAAATATAAGAGTTCCTCCCCACCTATTAGAACAGACAGCAATGGAGAAGAGTTCTTATCAATATAACAAGTTATTACCTACACTTCATACTCTTAGTAGTTTTAGCGAAACGAGTAATAGCGATAAAATCACGACGCCTTCCCGTCACAACTCCGTTATCGAACACTTAAAACGCTTAACCTTACTCTGCTGAGCTCCGAGTTGGTTACCTGTAACATGACTCCTCTCTTGCAAGCAGCTTATAATAGGTACGAGAAAGTAGTGAAAATACAACTCAGATGGGACTACTTTTGTTCTAACAAATCAGATAACCTGGACGAAACTCCACCATATGGATGAGATTTTGGTTTTTCATTTCAGCTTTTTTTATGGATTTGTATTTTTTTCTCCTCGCCCTTGATACTTAAATAATACTCGGATTAACCAATATGAGTTGTCAATTCGTGGATTGGGCTTCAGTTTTTCCCCTGAAAAAAAACCTACCTGCTGTGTGGTTTGACCTCAATTCCCTAAAATATGTTTTAGTTTTCTCGTTTTGGTCATCGGTTACTACCTATTATTTTACATACTTTATCACTACAGTTAATGTTAGTTATTTTTATGAAACGTTACGACAAAGTGGTCAGTGATAAAGTAAAAACTGACTGAACTTAGACAATGCAAAAGATAACAGAACTTAATCCTCTGTTACTTGTTCACCTAGTGACGCCCCTGATAGTATAGTACTTATAGCCATCTGTAGTACCAAGGTATATCAACTTAATTCTAAGTACTAACTGGTTTCCTATATTCCGGGTAGCACAGCAGCTGGCTAAACTTATAGGTACTGTACATCATATACTGTAACACTTCCGATAATTTTTACCGACAGAGGAGATCAAAATGTAAGCTCTACAGTACAAGTGTTCCGGCTATGACCATAAGTTCTACAACGACGACATGCTTGACTTCCTTTGCCCTGTTGTGGGGGTATTGCTGTTCCGTTTAATACTGCTTGTGCACGAGCAATCTTCTTTCGCTGGCCTCCAGGCTCTTGCCATTGTCTTTGTGGTCTGCCGGTTCGTGATCTCTCATTTATTGGTGGAAGAACCTGTTGTAAGACTACCCCTTCTATCTGATTTACCTGATTTTCTTCAATTACAGGATCAAGAAATGTACTATCATCTAATGAAATAGGAGAAAAGTTACTACTCTATGTTTCCTTCCATGTTTGAATGAGAAAAAAAAAAGGGACATAATCGCAAGGTGATTGGTTGGGCCTTTGTCGAATAAGGGAAAAGGCATGGCCACACTGGATTCCATTCGACTGGAAATGACCACAAGAACATATCCGATGACCTAGATTGACAAGATTAATCCAACCCTATGCTTGCTGAACTTCTGCCTCAACCTCCGTCGCCATTCAAACTCGATTTTGTACTGCCCATTGATTGCTCTCCTGCAACCGGGCAAGGCAATACTCAGTGTGAAGTTAGTACTTAAGTTCGAGCTGACAGGCTTTGGTGTATCGTTGGTAACATTGATCCATTGTATAGTGCCCGATTTCATTTAGCAAGTCAAGTATTGACAATTCTCGGTCTTCCCGAAAGACACTATTCATAGACTCCACAATATTTGAAGTCTTATGGCCGTCGTGTAGTGCAGTATAATAGGCTGTTACCCAAAGAGAAAGATCAACCTTCATCAAATACTCCGCATCATTTGGATTTTGTCGCCGTAAGTCCTCGATATATCTTGCGAAGTCTTGTTATCATTTCGAGTTTGCCGCTTGCCAGTAATTGGAACTTAACTGACTACCATATCGTTTGCAGAAATTCTGTTTTGAATGAAAGAAACAAATTAACTGATTAATACCATTTCCATATACTGCAAGGTTGGCCGCTAGCAATCCTTTATCTTGATCACTTATCAAAGTCATTCATTTCCAACTGTTTCTGAAATGCCAGATTTCAGGTTTTGCATAAACCAAGTCCACGACTCAGTATTTTCGCTCTTGACCACACCCCACGCCAGTAATAAATTCCAACCATTTCCATCAATACCAACAGCGAGGATTACTGTTTGAATAAACCGCGCTTTCAGAAAAGCTCCATCCATGGCTAGGAACTTTCGCATATGTATAAAGGATTGTCGGGACTCTTGTGGACAGATGAATAAGCGTTGGAAGGAATTTTGGTTGTTTTCTTCGGGGACTGTAGTTGTTATAATATCGATGTGGATATCTGGGTTTTGCTGTTTATCAAGTGCGATAATGGCAGGAATTTTGGTAAATTGAGAATATTAGTGCTCACATGGGTCTATAACTAGGGTGGACTTTGTTATTCTAGCTGACTTGTAGTTGACTTTTACATGATAGTGAACCCTCAGACAGTCGATTATTAACAAAATATGGGAGTGGAATCGATCGAGTATGTAAGAACTTTTCTTCCTGGAGGACCGTGATAGAGAGACGAAGAATTGACTTTAAAGAATAAAACAACTGGCGACTTGCTACTTCAACAATGGTGGGTCACCGGGCCCTTATATACAAATAACGACTCTCCCGGGAGTCTTATGCTGATCCTATTTTCACCATGTTGCTCATTGTGCACCCCACCTTCCTTTCCTTTCTCGACCGATGTTCCTCACCGGATCTTCCTCATCTCGCTTCCTTCACTGGTCCTCCGGTCTTCTTGCCTATGCAACCATCACCAATATTCTCCGCCAATCTCTCCGGTACAAATCTCACCGCGGTTTCACGTTCTTCTCTCCGATCCCTCCTTCACAGCCGATGTTTGCACATCTTTCCACCTTCCCAAAACAACTACCCTGCTTTTCATATCCACCGTTATACAATTTCTCACCGACAAAAAACACACCTACTAGACCAAGAGAAATAACTGCGAGACAAACTCCAAGACTCGCTCCGGGGTAAGCGCCGGTGATTAACAATAATTATCTCCTGTGGCTCAGTACTCTTGGTGACAAAGAGGTGCAAGGGAACAACACGTCGTAACCAGGACTGAGTATTGGATACCTGACGATTTGTTTCATGTGCTCTGGCGCATTGGTGTTCGCGTTCGACTTTCTTTACTTGAATGTCATTCTGCCGGCTTAATGAAGCATAAACACATCAAATGCATCCCGAGTTGTAGTGTTTGTATCGATAATCTGCCCGCGTTTGGTCTTTATGTGTCAATTTGAACTGAAAGTGTTCTTCAATTGACCAGTTTTCTACCTTAGCCCTCAGCTCTTCCTATGTATTAAACAAAACTCCGATTTTGATTGGCATTTTTGGTATATTTGGAAAATAAATTAAAACAGATTAAAAAAAAAAAAGTTGGGATTTGACGCTTTCTCAGGCTAACATAGAGTACTAAATACTTCTTTTTGCTTGCTATTTATACTGCAAAATGATCTAGCTATTTGTTTTGTTTTACCCTTCCTCTCTGTTGCGAAAGAAACCATTGTCATTGCTCGTTGTTGGGGTAATAGTCTCTTTTTTTAAGTTAGTTCATCGAGCAAAACCCAATTTTGTTTTAAAACATTCATCTGGCTGGTATATAGAAACGTTGAGTGGTATTCTATAGGGAATGTCCGTGACACGCTGGTATTGTGTAGGTTTTCTCGCGGGTGACGCACAGGGGTATTTGGCCTGCAAAAGGTTTATTCGTCAAAGTAGGGTAACAAGATTTTGCCTGTTGCTGACCCCTGTTCGTCATTCGCCCAGTTTCCTCGTTCCCCCAGTAGTGACTGTATTATCGCGTTTTTCATAGAGTTGTGACGGTTGTGGAACGGACCTCTATCGCATCCCACACAAATTCTGGAGATCTGACCAATTGTCGGCTGTGTGCAATAGCGGTTTCACAATCATCGGAACATTATGAGATGTCACCTAAAATGTCCGGAACGAGAGAATATTTTCCCCCTCCCCCCTCAAAAAAAAATAAAAATACTAACACATTTACTGAAGGGGAGAGTGAGAAGCTAGCGGGTTTCGGTAAAGAAGAGTTTTATGCTAGGCGCACTGGATAAGGAGGATAGATGATCTCAATACTCGAGTAAACAAAAGTCCATGATGCCTTGCTTGCTTCTCTTTTACCATGCTCCTCTCTCTCTCTCATCCTGAGCCGAGAAACCCACCATACGATAATTACACGGCTATTCGGTGCTATGATACCAGAAGAGCAACAGTTTTTTCACATAACCTCTTGGCGACTTTGGAAGTAGGACAGACCCTTTGTTTTCGCAACGAAACCGCTCGACGTCGTTTTGTTTGTGAAAGTAGCCGGTACGCAGTTCGAAGATAGGAGTGACATGAAAAGGGTAGAATGAACTTAAGATACTCTTGTGACAATCAGAAAAAGTATCGGGTCATGCAATTCTTTAATTTCCGGGCGCTCCAATAAGTTTGTTTTTCGACTTTTTCGTTTGCTACCTCTCAAAAGTATTGTCCCACATTCTAAAACCCTACCAAAAAGTGCCTATACATGGGTAATTAACTAGCCCATTTCTAGATGACAAAATACCATATGAAAAAACAAAAAATTTGAATAAATTTCCATTCACAAGAACTGTCTTATTGTTTGATAAAAACAGTAAAAATTTCATATTTGAATGAGCTGTACCTGGGTTTATCTAGGCGGAAGATGACAAAAAGCAAATCCTCACCAAAGTTGGCAAAGCTTGGCGAAATTTGTATGGGGGCTTGGCACTCCATATTAACCATTGAATGAGAATAGGTGCTTGCCTTGTAGGATAGATAAATAAAATAAATAAAAATCATAAAAAGATTTTCCTTGTAAATATCTACTCTTCATAGTCCTGAAACAGCTTGGATAATTCTCTTTGGTTGTTTTTTTGGCTAGTGAGTATACTGACTTTTGTGGGAAAACAGGGGTATGGGACAGTACTTTTGAATGGTGAGTATACCGAGCCGGTTAGCGGGCATAATGGCCCTCGGATCTCCACCCCTCAGCTAAGAGTGAAAGGAAAGGAAGCAGACTCCAAATAACATGAATCTAGCCTTTGCGAAAGGTGTCTTTTAGTGAGTTCTTCTGTTTCCGGATTTTGCGCACTTTTGGTACCGGGGGTGAAGGATATGGGGCGACGTTTTGGCGATGGACGGGGGGAAGGCGGAGGCATCTCTGGCGAAGATCGAACACAGTACTAGGAGATTTTGGGGCTACTCCGGTACTTCTAAGGGAGGAGGCTATGTGATAGTGGTTGAGGAGTGGGTTATAGAGTTAGTTAGCCACTTTGCATGGCCGGGAGACGACATCGGGAATAAGTACCTTTTGTACCGTGAAGCAACTTTCTTCCCTCAATTACTATCGTGGCAGCGCGCTTCAGCTACGGCTGCTTTATGAACTCTTGGTCCATCCCTCCTTCCTGCTTGACTATTTGTGTTTCTAAGGGGTTTTTTTATCCTTCCGACGATTTCCTTTTCATCACATCCCCACCGACTTCCTTTTTCTTCTCATAAAGGAATCACTATCACTCTCTTTTGACACCGATTCGGGACTCGGATTTCTCTTTTCAATAGTGGACACATCGTGATGATGATACCGGTAGCTCGGGCGGGTGAAAATATCTGAAGGGGGTGCGGCTCTGGTTGGCTTAGCGTGTGTTCTTTCAATTTCGAGGCTCTCTTGAGATTGGACCGACTTTTGTGTTACCTAACCCATCGCCCTGAATCACTAGCTTTCGACGCAACTTTGGAATCCATTGTCACAAGTCACCCAAACCACCAAACTGAGAGAGAACCTGGCTCAAGTGCAACTACGGTCCAGCTTAAAGTGGAGGACAAAGTCGACACCGTTACACTGATGTTTCCATGTTGCGGGGGATAGGATGCGGGGATGCGGGGCCTCAGGCTGGACCGCCGTAACCCGGGAAGACCTGAATCCTGCTGCTGTCAGAACCTGTCCCCCGATTGGAGGCTCCATTCGACCTCGGCGGGTCTTGAGATCCCGAAGGGTTATGAGGATAACTCAAGGGAGGAGTCTATTAATATCGGTTCCACTGCGCCCCGCGATTCGGGAGAATGTTGTACCAAATTTCTTACCGAAGCACCACCGCGATAGCAGCCGATGAATCCTCGATATGGTCGCAGCAGCCGCACGACTTTTCACACTCGGAAAAACCGGTTCTACACTCGAAATCGGGCAGGATTGGGTGACCAGGGACCTCCGGTATCTTCCCCTGGGAAGGGTAATGAAAAACCTGCTTTGTTTTTTCGTGCGGGTTATTGATTCGCCAAACCGGCACGCAGTTCGCGATTGAAGAAGTATTTCCTGGTTGGGGCGATTGGTGGTATCATGCTTCTATACTGGCTAATTTTTATATCTCCTATCTGCTAGTAATTTTAGAAGGCTACGACCAAAGCCACGAGGTATGACGACGGCTGCGATTAAACGGCAACGAAATACGGCGGCGATCCCAAGGCCGGACTGGGTGAGTGGGGAAATTTGCTCGTTCTCGTTCCACCCGCCTTAACTTAGTAGCGATAAGGACAGAATTGTATAGAACATAGCGAAGTCATTCTCCGACTCTTTCATCCATCATCCCACACATCTACTCGTCCGCGTATGCCCCCTTTCGCTTGCAGAACTCCCGTAACTGCAAAAGAACGACATGCCTCTCGAACAACTTCCGCTGTTCATAGCCCCTGCACATCCGACACTTCTGGCTTCCTTCCAAGGCTCCTAGCTTGCGCCCGACGGCTTCCCTCCCACGGATTTACGAATCCCTAGTGCATCGCCGAAGAAACGGTGAAAAAATATCCTGCGCATGCCAAGGAGCACCCGACTACTTCCAATCGGTAGAGGACTTCAGGGACGATTCATCAGTGGCGTGTACTGTCGGGAGTGCCAGAACAGAGGAGGCCTATAATTACGTGCAGAAACATAGCCTGTTCGATCATAGACTAACTTGTAAAGGTAGATATAACAGATTTCTAGCACGGATTGAGGTGCACTAGGGAAACAGCCTCGAGCGTGATACAATCCCAGTGGTTTTACGGATTTAATGAATGCAACTAGACTTGGGTAGAGAGTGGTAGTCGAGGGGCCATTGAGGAGAGGAGATACCGGCATCTGACTCAAACACAGAAAAGAATTGAACGTAGCAGCACTCCAGAAAAACGAGGATATAACCCGGATGCTTCAGGAGGGGAGCATTAATCCATACTCACTCCGGGTGAACTATAGCATCTCACAAGTAGACAAATCTACGGGCAGCTGATTAGAGGATTCCGAACCCACCGGAGAGGTTAACTTCCGATTGGCAGGCGGCTTCTCTGATAATTAGGAGTTATCTATCCATGGAAATATTTTCTCCTATAGCCGGCGACGAAGAGTTCCAATCAAAAAAATTTGCTCAAATTCCTCAAAGATTCCCCACCATTCCTTTCACACCGTTCCCTATAACCATCCCGACCCCGCATTCCGACATCCACCATCCCAATATTCAACGGTTCGATTAACCACAATTCCATCTCCAATCGCCTAAAGTTTGTTCCCCATCACCCAACACCTACCACTTATCGCAGGAAGGGCCACCCGGGATATACCTAGCTAAATCCGGTGAATCCGTGGGACAACAAACAATACAATAAACAACACAGTGAGGAGAGCTCTTCGTGTGACATTATTGGCAGACAGTTGATGACGCACCCACCTTATATCAGCGATTGGAAGAGAATTTACTGTCCTTGATGATAGCTAACGTCGGGCGATATTACTTTTGGATCGCCGAAGGCAAGTCGAAGTCCCAGATCGTCTCTCCCCCGCCACCTCACGTTGCCGATGCGAGAAGAACTAGGGCTGTGAAAACGGAGTAAGGTTTATTCTGGATATTCCATAACTATTACCACAAACCCGGGACGAGCCCATGGAGCGGACGGTGTAAGTCGGCCATGGCAATACAGGTGGGTGAAGGGATAAAGTTCCCAGAGCTGTAGAAGGTGTGAGGTAGATGAATGGATTGATAGCTCCAATTACAAAGTAATCTCACCTGTCGGAATGGGGGGGTACTATAACACGTTTGTCCATAAATTAAGCACAAGGCCGTCCTTGGGCAGGGAAGCGGGAACTACAGGGGGGATAAGTGTATTTAGGGTAAGGGGAGATGCCCGGAGATAATTGAGGACGTCAGAGGGCGGTGGGGAACTGTAGGGGAATGTCGGGGACGATTCGAGTGACGCCACATGATACTACAATGTTTCATCAGGAGGTGCGCTGTTTCAATTCGGGCTAGTACCGGAGGTCCAAGCTTAGGGCTATGGTCCCGCACAGTCCGTCCGGTTCTCATCCCCCGAGTGTAGTCCTTCCTAGGACCCCCCAAAGGACTGACAATAAGCTCTAGTCAGTCCTATCTTACCGCAGGTGGACAGACTGGACGCTTGAACACGCGTTTCTGGCACAGCGCACTTCCGGAATCTCACTTGGTGTCTGATTTAGGGATTAAGCGAAAAAAGACAACTGTAATTCTTGGGAGGGACAGGTGTGCCTAATAGCTCAGTCACTCCCTACATCATTGGTGGGGTGGTCGGGTCTTGAAGGATTCAGGGGATGGACGGGGCTGGGGGCGTCCGTCCTGAAGCTTCCCCGGGGCAGATTGTGGGGGACTATAGACGCCTAGGTCCTACCTCTTGGCGCACTTGCCGTGGAGAAGATATATATATGTCGAATATTTCCTAGATAATACATGCTAAGCGCTAAAGTATTATGGCTGATTGAATGGTTGTGCTCCCTAGCTGGTAGCCTCAAAGTGAAGACTATGAAACTTTACCTTGGCGGTCTCAAGTCATACCAACTGGACCTTGGGGTCGAATGCCTCGCCTTTACCGATCCACGTGTCGAAAGAACCCTTCAAGGAATTAAACGCGATCACAATGAACCTACCTAGCGAGAACGAACACCCCTTACCCGGCCCCACCTACTCCGGATCCTAAGTGGACTCCAGACAACTAATTATAATGAGGTGGTCCTCCATGCCGCCTTCACCCTAGCCTTCGCAGGGTTTCTTAGAGTCGGGGAGTTCACCTACCGCCCAGTCGACTTGGAATTAGGAAGTGGATTCGCAAAATGGTTTGTTACAAAAAGCAGTATCAGATTCCCAGAAGGGGAAGCCTCGATGGAACTAAACCTACCAGCATCGAAAACCGACCCATTCCGCCATGGAATACAGCTTCTGATCGCAGAGAGCCACGACGCCGGATGTACAGTAACGGCAATGAAGCGGCTTGGCCAGATCGATACTCACCGACCCCCCTCAGCCCCTCTTTTTTGCATCGGGCGTACCGAACAGCTACCTTTTACAAGGGACTACGTAGTACGACAACTACAGCAGCTTGCTATTGCAAGAGGCCTTGGCCACGGGTCCTGGAATGGACACAGCTTTAGGCGAGGAGCAGCAACATGGGCTGCTGAGAGGGGTATTGCAGCAGAGGAAATACAGATGCTAGGTCGCTGGAAGTCCGATGCTTACAAGACCTATATCGAATGTCCTAGAGAAGAGCGCCTTTGACTTTCAAAACGGTTCCAACGCAGTGGTCGACAACACCAGTGAAGCTAGACCCCCGGCCTGCCTTGCTATGGGCCATGGACGTTGACGACCGTGACGGCAGGCAAAGCAAGGCACGAGATCCCTGCTACGCACCTGCCTTCCACTGGGACGTATCGGCGTCAACGACTCCAAGCTGCTAGGGTAGCGCACATCATACCAATGCCTCCGACAGTGGGGCTACGGCAATGCGACCTATGGAATATGGCGGTGCTTTGGATCTTTGGGTTTCCTTCGGTTTTTTCCTTACTCTCTGGGCCTATGATTCCTTTTGTAGTATTCGTATATAATTCCAGGGGTTTGAATAATTGGAAATAACTTATACTATTTTCAAAAAAATGACGACAGGTTCAGCAAAGCCTAAATATACGCTTGGAGATGCCCCGAATACCAATCAAGCCGTGGAATCATTTATACTGGCATACCATGAGTACCTACCCAACCAGAGCTTTCCGCCGATATACTCATATAAGTGTTAGACACGAGCTGAGCCGAGCCAACTTGGACTTGAAGGTTTGAATAGAGCCAATGGATCAAACCCCGTAAGCCACATCCGCAGCTTGCCCCACCCGTTTGGGAATATCCGGAATGTGGCTGAAGCCAGGCTTAAGCCTGTATGAACCTCTCCCTGCATCTGGAGAAAAAAATAGGAGGAAAAAAGCAGGTCATAATAGAGGTATGGGCAGTGAGTAGGGGGGGCGGGACAAGTTATGAGGCTCTTGTAGAAATATTTTCCAAGCATTATTTTGTGGGAACACCAATTCTCATATCACATACGAGTGAAATTTATATGGGCCCATGAAAGCTCGGGACCTCAAGCCATTTGGCCCCATTGTCCCACGCGAGAAAACCCCCCGAACCCAACACTACACTGGTACCAATTCCCATTTCCCAAACGCCGGCATTGATTATCACTCGGTTTTCCATATTTCCCCATTTCTGCTGTTGTTCCGTGCGGTGACCCGACCCACCCCATGGATGACTCAGCACTCGAGGTTAGAAGTATGGAGCAGAGACCCAATCACAGCGAGCCGACATGAACAGAACGGGGAAATTCAAATCCACCAAAGATAGACTAGGTCAGCTCCACCTCCATCCTGAAGACACCGGGTTTGCCTTATCAATATAAAGTGCCACTAGGTGAAAGAATAAAAGAGTACCAATCACTAGAAAGGTTACGCATTATTATGAAGATTGGATGAGTACCGTAGCATTTATAAATGTATAACACCCACCACCAACCCCCTAAAAAATCTGCCATGCCCCACCCATCCTTACCCCATCTGACCTCACCCTACCTCTCTTCATCTCCCCAACCCCCCTGAATCCCCCTTTACCCTAACCCCACACTCCCCCATCCTCTCCAACTCCACTTTCTCAACCTGACTCCGGGGTACCCATCCCCCGGTGCCTCCTTCCCAGAAGATATTGGGGAACATAGTATCCCTCGGGGGACCCTAATCCAGCGTTTGGTAAGCGCGGCATTTTGTGATTGCGATATTTCGAAAGTGAAAAATAGTCGAGTTCGTATGTGTGAGTGGATGTATTGTGTTTGTGCATGGGGTATATTCGACAGAGGAGTAGGCGTTTTGTCTGCTTGTCGGCGTGAGAGGGGTTTTATGAATTTACATATCTCAAGTGGAACTGGAGAGGTGGAGTGCACTGTACGCATATAGTATCACTCGTAGCATAGGGTTTGGGTTTGTGGTGGTGGTGGTGTCTTGGCGGAGTCATGAAGCAGTTAGGGGTACGTATCTGCTCGAGACCACTGTGTCTTGTTCCTCTGCTGCGCTGTGGAGGTACCTCTTTCCTTCGTTGGAGTGGCGGCGCCCCGGTGCATAAACAGAAGCAAGAAGTTAGAAGTCTGAAGACTCCGTAGTAATTCTTGAGGCAACGCTAAGGAAGGGGGAAATGATACAAACTTTCCTGCCGTGAAGTAGTTTTCTCCCCTTTCAAACATTCGCCAGGAGTTCAAGCTTTTATTTTTTTTTCTTATGTTCCTTCATAGTGGGGCGCCGGCAGTCCAACGAAGGAAAAAATTAAATCGACATACCGGTACCGTACCAGTACAGCATCATACAGTCAGTTAACCGATTGAAGCGACCGATCCCTCACGGCAACAAAGCCGATGAACCCCGCTCACCATTTTACGCTATCGTAAGCGACCACGTGCCTCCGCACTCCACCGCGTCACGCGACTCCGGGCTGCAGGGACATGGATACAGCTGTGGGGTTGCGCGGTCGATCATGCACGCAGTAGCTTCGGGAAGCCAGAAAGTTTCTTCTTGCCGGCATCGTACTCGTATATGAAAAAGTGATTTTTACCGACCAATTTTCCGAAGTCCCGCGAGTGTATTAGGAATATCTGCGAATATAACAGCGAGGAAAACCAATAGCACCAAAGAAGATAAATGCCAAAAGAGAAGAACATGACGGTGAGACCATATCAACAAAAAGCCAATTTCCACTGCCGGAGGCGATGCCTATAAAAGCCGCGGCCCTTGCCAGGGAGATCGATATTTCCCATTGTGACAATGAGGGCGCTGGTATGGTTGCGGTAGTGAGGGGTGGGCGGGTGGGCAATAAAGAACTCGAGAAATAACGAATGGGAGGAATAACGAATGGGGGAAATAGTGAACGCAAGGTGTAGGAAGGCTGGTGATCTCGTGGGATGGGCGTGTAGGAAAAGGAGGATTGTGGTAGAGGTGTTCATGGGCCGTGCTTCGTGGAGCTATGACCCCGCAGTGGCCCGGCAACCGGCCCTACGTTTTTCCGTTAAGCACCCAGGTTCATGCCGTTCGCTCCCGCTTCGGTTCCCTATGCTTCGCCCAATTGGCAATGGGTTGTACAAACCCGCCATTCAGAATTAGTATGGATTCGTGCTTCGAGCAGGTTGTCTAGAGTACAAATCTTCCATTCGGTCAGATCGGTGGTCTGGTATCATACCCATACCCTCTTACCCACTATCCCCCTCGAACTTGGCCGACACAGGAAGAAATATCATGTGATCTTCTCAGGGTTGCGCTTGCGGAACTCCGGCTTTCTCACGGGTCGTAGCGTTATTTTATCCATGACTTGTAAAGTGCTTACTCCATGGGCTGTCGGTCAACTCTCACTTTTCGTGATAGTCCACACGACGGTTGTGCGGTGGGTACAGAGCAGCGATAACAGGAGCAAAAAAACCCCCGCCAAATCCTACCCACATTCTTGCATGAGATACTTAGTGGACAAGAATGGAATGGAAAATGCCGTATAGCACCAGACTAACGAGCTCTTCGGGAAGGAAGAGAAGAAGGAAATAAATTATGCTCTTGCCCCGGGGTCCGACCTCAGAGGTTTTGGGGCTAGGTTTTGGCGATGGACGGGGGAGGCGGAGAAATCTCTAGCCTACCTTGCATAATATATAAAAGTATCCGGAGATGACTATTTTTACACAACGTCGGGAAGTTACGAGTATAGGAGGGTTGGCTGCCTCAAGAGATGAATTTCTGTGTGGAGACTCCGGGGAAACCTAACCACTAGTTCTGCGAACACACTCAACGTAGGAAACAAGGGGGAGAAGAAGAGAAACTCCTGTTGCAGGGATTCGAACCCTGATCTCGTCATTGAGAGGGACTAATGCTCACCATTACACCACAACAGATGAGAGTTAATAGTGTTGTGACCAAAGGACCTATGAAACGATCTGATCGTTGGGCTGGCCGGAGCGGAGATACTCTGTCTCCGCTTATTCAAACCCTAACCTTTACGAATTTAAACGTCGCCTGCTGTGTTTCATCCTTGATTACCAGTTTCACAGATTTTAGGAATAGAAACTAGTATCAAGACAATATTGCAGGCCGGCACTTGCGGAAGAGAAAAAAGCTATAAATCACATGCCACGAGAGTAGTCCAGGTTTCATGATTTCCTCGGAATTTTGTCGAAAATCCTGAAGTTGTACAACGCCTCAAATAGAACGAGACCACGGGGAGAAATGGTGAGATGGCCTAGAGAGGGGGGAGCACTGATTATTGAGGATAGCTGTTTAGTCTCAAAATGGGATCCTTCAATACCGGACATCCGTTGACTAGGACAGTGACGGCGTAATTCAAATAGTAAGGCTATGATAGGTAGAGTGCGTCTGCGATTCTTATTCTTTCTATGCCGCCGGTGGTGTCTTATATATACACAACTGTTCCTTTGCAAAAGTCCTGTCCGTCAACCCCGCAGAGTTCCATATCCTTTTTTCATGGTGATGTCACACCATCCCTCTCGCACAATTCCTTCAAGCTTCCTCTCAAACCGTTTCCCTGGACTACAGCTGTTACAGGCAGCTTTGATATCATTGTGCTTCTTTTCCCGTTTCCTAACTCCTATAGTGCGACACGAAATTGTCTCTCAAGCCCTCCGGAGTATAACCCATATGACCTCTGATATCCCTAGTGCTAATTCCCGAAACCTCCCAAACACTTCTCCTTGCGCTAACCTCTGGTTCATACACACCATGACCCTTGCTCATAGCGCATAGCGCTTGTTCGGGCACCGGAAGTCGTTAGCTCCGCTCACGAGCCGCTATCGTGCGATGTGCGAGAGCCGGATCAATGAGGCGGAATATGTTTGGCATTCCCCAGACATCAAAAAGCATTATTGAGGTTATAGGGCAATCGCAATTAAGCATGCCTCAGATCATGAACACTTCTGTCGGATGGCTTTACATCAAACCAATTTCTACCAACTGCCGCAAATTTCTTTCCAGTGATGCAGGTATCATGCTCCTGGCCGGAATAAAGCATAGCAGCAAAGGGCCTCATATTAAAGGCTTGAAATGACAATGGCTAGGCATCGGGAGACATTGAATGGACTGCAGGCCTCTATATAATATGGCATGAACGGCATATGACAAGCCGCATGGCTATAAGGAGGCAGACAGGGAAAACTTCGGAATGCCGGTATTTTCACTGATATTCAAGAACAACAAATTGAACAATACAACAATGAAATGAAAGACGTCAAGTATAAAAAGAGATTCCGACAACTCCTTTCAGTTCTGATGCGAACCGAGCATCACCAACCCGAGCATAATACCAGCCAATCTCAACCTATATCCCTCATAGTCAGGCCATCCACTTCTATCCGGTGTGCCAGTGCGCGGTAGGAGGGGTGTCGCAGTAATAACTCCAAAGTATTAGCAATAGTACGAATACGTTTCAACAAGGACCAAAATATCGGAGTCTGCGGTAAAAATGAGAAGAGGATGCGGACCAGTGGTTAGACCCATCACCTAGGACAAGGGAGAAATGTTCTGACCGGGAAAATTGTTGGAGTAACTCGTGTCCTGGATGCAGAACTAATGTGAAGTTATTGATAATGAGAAACACGGGGCGAGGTGGTGTGCTCCAACGACTCACAGCCTACGAGAACGATTAGCAGAGGCCGGAGTGTTGACAGTAGTTAATTGCAGGGGGGTTATAGTACTCACTTTCTAGATTCCCCACACAGTTTTGAGGGGCGCAGCCTATCAGTCGGGGAGGCAGGAGGAGTGAACAAGAGATTTACTCACGAGCTAGAGCACAATTTCGAGTAAGCATCCATTAGAATTGGCACAGAAGAGGGTAGAGGATTGCATACAAACTGTGAAGGCCAAAGATAATGTGGTTAGTTATCAGAGGGGAAGAATGCGAAAATTTACAATGCGTACATCCTACCGAAGAGGACAAGCCCGAGGGCAGTACAGAATCAGCAGCTGTAATGCGGGTCTTAGCCATGGAGGATAAGGTACAATCTGGAGTGTGTGGTAAGTTACATTAGTATAATGGAAGCACGAGGAGAGGAGGAAATGTGAGTCTGATTACCGTCTAGCAGATCGGTGGGCAGGGGATCAGTAATTTTCGCATCCCAAAACAGTGGTTGGTGAGGTTGACTTACTCTCTGCAATAAAGAGCGAGCCAAAGTTCAACAATTAGCATTGGCCAGTAAAGCAGTTGGTCGTGTTTACTTGCTTCCTACAGCACACAGCAAGGTGGTCAGCAACCGTTTCGCCCAGAAGCGGTAGGAATGTTGTTCACTTACATCCTACGATAGAACGCGAGTGAGCGATTATCGACTAGTCTTACGTACATCGGTGATGATGTTGACATACCTGCTAAACGAAGCAATGACTCAGGCGTCAGAAACTTTCTCTCTCGAGAACAGTATGTGATAGTGCTGACTTACAAGCTACAACGCGCAGTGACCTAGAGCTCAACAATTGTCTCGTTTAAGACCTGAGGTTGGTCATGCTCACTTACCCACTACAGCACGTAGTGATCCAGAGATCAGCAGATGTCTCGTCCCAGACCTACGATGGATCATGAATTACCCGCTGACAAGCAGAAAGCTCCAGAGGTCAGCCGCGTCAGCAATTGTCTCGTCCAAGACAAGTAGTGAATCGCGTTCAATTACCAGCTACAAGGCACTGTGAGCCAGATGTCGGAAACGGTCCCGCCCAGGACGGGCGGTTAATCATGTTTACTTACTGCCTACAACACATCACGAGCCTGGGGTTAGCAGCTGTCTCGTACAAGACGCGCGCTGGATCGTGTTAACCTACCCGCTACAATGCACAGCGACCCGGGGGTCAGCAATTGACTCGCGCAAGACCCGCAGTTAGTCATGGTGACATACCTCCTGCAACGCACAGAGGTCGAGGGGTCAGCAATTAACTCGTTCAACACTAGTGGTAGATCACCTTCACTCACCATCTGGAACACAACACGATCCAGGCGTCAGCGATTGTGCCATCCAGGACCCGTGATTGGCCGTGTTCACTTACTGCCTACAATGCACAACGATACAGAGATGAGCAATTGTCTTGCCCAAGACCTAGGAGAGAGGCCATAGCCACTTACAGCCTGCAACGCACAGCGATATAGAGGTTAGCAATTGTCACTTCCAAGAGGCATGATTGGTCATGTTCACTTACCTTCTACCACACACAACGACCAGAGGTCAGTGATAGTCTCCTCTAATACCTGTGATGGGTCGTGGTCGCTTACATCCTACAACATATATCAATACCAAAGTCAGCAATTGCCTCTTCCAACACCTGTGGTTGATCATGTTGGCTTACTTGCTACAGCGCACAACGACCCAGGGGTCAGCGATTGTCTCGACCAGGACACGTGTTTGATCATGTTCCCTTACCGGCTAGAACACAAAGCGATCGAGATGTCAGCACTTGCGTCGTCCAAAGCCCATAATTAGTCGTGTTCACTACCAGCTACAGCGATACTGAGGTTAGAAATTGTCTCGCCCGATACTGTGCTTGATCATATCCACTTACTTCCTGCGGTACACATGAATACCGAGGTCAGCAATTGTCTCGCCCGATACTGTGCTTGATCGTATTCACTTACTTCCTACCGTACACAAGAATACTGAGGTCAGCAATTGTCTCGTCTAATACTTGTAGTCGATCATGTTCACTTACATCCTACAACAAACATCAATACCGAGGTCAGTAATTCTCTCCTCGAATGCCCGTGGGCGATCACATTCACTTACAGACTGCAACGCAGTGACCCAGAGGTTAGCAATTGTTTAATCAAAGACCCTTGATTTATCATGTCCACTTACGGACTACCACGCGGTGACCTAGAGGTTAGTAATTGTTTAATCCAAGACCTGTGATTGATCGTGTCCACTTACAAACTACAACGCAAGGACCCTGAGGTTAGCAATTGTTTAATCCAAGGCCCGACATCCATAATGTTCATACCCACTACCGAACACAGCAATTCAGAAGTTAGCAATTGTCTCGTTCGATATCTTGATTTTACCATGTTTACTTACTGGCTATGTCGCGCAGCGGTCCAGAGGTCAGCATTATCTCCAAGACGCGTGATGGATCATGATCACTTACTGACTACAACGCACAGAGATCCAGCGGTCAGCAATTGTCTCGTCTGATACCCAGAGTTGACCATGACAGTTGCCTCATCCAATACCCGTGATTTACCATGTTTACTTACCTCATATAAAACGCACCGCGATCCAGATGTCAGCACTTGTATCGTCCAAGACAAGTGGTTCATCCTACTCACTTACCCACTACGGCGCACATAGATTCCAAAGTCAGATACAGCCTACCCTCTCGCCCGCGCTGTATCGTGATGACTGACCTCCTGCCACCATAACCTGGAAGTTAGTATTGTTAATCACCGGCGCTTACCCCGGAGCGAGTCTTGGAGTTTGTCCCGCAGTTATTTCT